>JAOUZG010012033.1:829159-846217 GCA_026289955.1 Argiope argentata | reverse complement strand
GTATATATATATATATATATATATATATATATATATATATATATATATGTGTGTGTGTGTGTGTGTGTGTGTGTGTGTGTGTGTGTGTGTGTGTGTGTGTGTGTGTGTGTGTGTGTGTGTGTGTGTGTGTGTGTGTGTGCACATAAATTTTTACCACAAGCTGCCTGATTGAAATTCACAATTTAGCTTTGTTTGAGATGAAGTCATTTGATTTCCTTCAATATCTTTTGTTAGTTTTAACGTATAACGTATTGTCTAATGATTTTTAAGGTATAATTTATGTTCATTATGTGTAAGAAGAAAAAAACTATTGATACAAAGAAATGTTTTTGTAAAAAAAGGAGATATTTTTACTTACAAAGAGCCAAGTCTTGGCAAATCATCGAATACAGAGGGAGGTAAGGTCTGAAGTCCACACTCTCTGAGATCCCTTTAAAATAAATCAAAAATATGATTAAATATAGGAAACAACCTATGAAATAATCATACTTATTCTCGGTCTATTACATAAATTACTCTTGGTTTACCCTAAATTTTATTAAATTAAAAACGTCTCCGATTAATAAGAACTTTTTATTTCTATATTAGAAATTTGTGCAACAGAAATTTGCATTACTCAACTTTATAGAATCAATTCAAAATTATGTTCTTAATTTTTGGTTTAATTTATGAAACAAAAAAGATGAAGTGAGCAATTTGTAATTGTCTTACGTAATTATAGTAGAAACAAATTTTAAAAAATCCAAATACACACAAACAGGAAATCTGTTTATTTTCAAAAGGTATAAAATTATAGAAAATGGTCAATTTATTCTGAAATCGTGTATTCCAATACAGTTTTTGATTTTCAATAACATTATATATATAAAGAGAGAGAGAGAGAGAGAGAAAGAAAGAGAGAGAGAGAGAGAGAGAGATCTTTATTTTAATAATATGCATATCATTCGAACTTTTATGATCATACTACCTCTCATCTCATTTTCATATTATTCTTACCTCTGATTATAAAGTCTGGAAAAATAATTGTTTACTATTAAAATTACTCCATCTAAGAAGAATATTAAAAATTTCTGTATTTTAGTTCTCTCTTATTAGACAGTACACTCCTAACCGTTTAGATTAAGAATTACGTTTAGAAGTCTAACATCAGAATCCTTTTAATTCTTGTAATCCTTTTATGTACTCTTGGATATTGAATTTAAATCAACATTTAAATCTCATTAAAGTTTTATTATTTTTTTAAATCAGAATATTTTAATTTTTTTCTCTTAATGCAAGCAAACAATTATATATTCTCCTATTGTGTAAAGTTTCGAAAAATTATTTTACTAGTCGAATTTTAGCAAGTAAAAAAGCGTAGTTATTTTTTTCTAGTTATTAAACGTACTGTTACAAGATTCTGGATTTAATTTTCCTGGAAAATGTTTGCTTTCTAATTCGTATTATATTTGTTCTAAAGCCCATTCTTTTAGGTATATTTTGTTTCATGAATATTGCATTTAAAAATTTCAATCAACTAATAATCTGATGCCTATTTTGTAATGTTACTTTTAAATGCTGAGATATAACAAATAGATAATTGAAAAAATCATAAAAATAATCGTATGCCAAAATAGTATTAAAGAATTCGTATGTCAAAATAAATATACTGAAAAAAAGCATTTTAATTGCCATAAAAATTGAATAAACAGAATTGATATCCATCCATTATTATACCACACAAGTCCAGTTTTGAATAAAACTTTAATTAGTATATTTAATAATAGTTTTATTAAATTATGGATTCATTATGATAGCAAGAATATAATTTAAAATTTAAAATATCATATTAGATTCTTTACTTATAGCTATATAGTATAAGAAAGAAAACGGAAATTATTTTTAAAAAAACTTTTCTATTATTGCATTTTTAAATTTAAATCTCTATGAAATATGAAATGTTATTGATTTTATTATAATCAGTCGAATTCACTTTTCATTTTTTATAAATATTTTATTTAATTTTAAAGTCATTAATGTAGAGAAAAGGATGAGACAATACTTATTTAATAACTGCTAACGGTCTGCGTCATATAAGTTGATAAAAAAACAATGCAATTGATAGAAATTCATTGAAAACTTTTTTTAATTCTTTATATACTTTTTACAACTCTTACAGCGACAAGTCAGAATATTTCTTAACTATTATATGCCATTTAAAAATAAGTTTTCTCCGATTTTTTTCTCCTGTATTTCTTTCAATTCCGACAAAACAAAATGAAAGAATTTGAAATTACATTTTCTTTAGGAAATAACCTTTTCCATACCAGAAAATTCCTTTCAGTAGCAAATTTTTCTCAACTTTTAATTCAATAACAAAATAGTGTTTCGGTAAAAATATTCACCACTCGAAATCCTTTAAACCAATTGCATAAGGTTTTTTTACTCAGATAAGCCTTACTATGACTCGAGACTAGTCTTTTCAATATTGGATTAACCAACGATTTACTTTCAGCTGAGCAGACATAAAAGATTTTACCTTGCGTTTATTTTGCAAAAGAACTTTTGCTAAGCTTCGCATTAGCGTTGCCGAAACATTTAAAGTAAAATAACAGAAATAACAGAAAAAATCAAATCATTTTTTTTTTCATTTGCGTAATCAGTTTTAGAATTTAAAAAAATTTAAAATACTAATAAAACACCGATAAGTGGAAGATGATTCGTATTCTTTTTTGTACATTTATAATGGATTTTAAAAAATTAACCAAGTTCTATTAAATAAATTTTACGAATTGAAAGAAACAAAGCAGATGAGAAAAGTTAAATAAATAAAAGAAAGAGACTGTGGCGATTCGCCGTATTTTTTTGCATAAAAAATGAATAAGCAAAAGTGAAACAACTTGATGAATTCAATTATTTCTAGGAAATGAGGGCAAATTTTGCTAAAGGAAGTTATGTTTTATTTCATGTACTATGTTTAAAAGGTAATTACAGCATCTAAGGAAGTAAATTTTTTCGTGTACAGTATGTATACATAAAAAAAATTTTAATCACGAAAAAGCTCCTAACTCAAGTTGTTTTTGAGAATTTCTTCTGAAAGCACCTGAGTCTCTAGAGGCATTTTTTGAAACATTTTTTTTACTTCTGTCTGTTTGCCTATTTGTGTTTTTGTAAGCTTGTAGAAGATTAGTAACGAAAGCCCTGACCTAAAAACATCCAGCTCAAAAAGTAGTTTCTAACAGTCAAATGTCATAATTGTATCATATGAGCATACTTGAAAGTTAAACATTCAATTTACCATTGAATTTTAAATCATTACAACAAATACTTGGAAAATAATAATTTTTATTAAATATTAAAAAAAGAATGTAAAAAATATTTGGGATCACTTTGAGTTAATTAGGAAAATATTATTTATTTGATAAAAATTTGGAGATATTTTAATGCATTTGAAACAATTTAGTAAATATTTAGACATTGCGAACCAAGAAAAGTGCATTTTTAATTAGCCTTTCAATTTCAATTATATCAGTAAATGATTTCATTTAACAACAACAAATGCTGCAAAATTGGTATAAATTAGATTTTATATCAGATTTAATCTTTAAAATCGAATTACTTAAACAGATAAATGTGTGATGGGAAAATAAAAAATTCTGATTCCATATATTATGCAAATCATTATCTTTTTTCAAAAACGATTCCTCCATTCCATATTTCGATAGGAACAGCTTTCAATTTTACAAATATGCTAATTTTCAAAACACGTAATATCCATCAAGTCCTGTTATATGTAACATTTTGGAATCTTTTGGCATATTTTTCAGTTATAAAAAGTTATGTTAGTGTAAGCATTTCATTACTTTCATTTTTACAATTTCATTTTTAATACAATTTCTTACAATTTCATTTTTTTTTAAAAATCTTTCAAGAAATTTAGCTTTTTGCATATACAGCAAGCTACACATAGATATATTTTAAGGGGATTACGCATAAAAATTGAGGTGAAATTTCTAAAATCGTATTTGTATTTGAAAGAGGCAATTTTTTTCTATTCTAGGCTAAATGTTCGTTTATAAGTCTATTATTACAAATTTATAATTTTTATCCGATCTTCATAAAATTTGGCTGTTGATTAAAATATGGTGAAAATAACTTAACTTTTCGAAGTCTAAAAATCAATTTAAGAGATAATCATTAAAAGTTAAGTAATTTTTTTCAGTAATTTTCAGTTATATATTCAAAACTATTTACACTCAAAAAAGACTTTTCCCCTATCTTAAAAAAGCTCAGACGCTCTTTTTTTTAGGATGTCAGTTTAATTTACATACAAAATTTTCAGTTAATTAAAAAATTGTATTTTAATTCCCCTTTCAATCCGTGAAAATATTTTTATTGTTATGAAAAAATTCAAGCTACTTCCGCAGCGCCAATGAAATATTTAGTAGCTGAGGTTGCTAGATAAATAAAAATTTAAAAATTGCCTTCTTTAGCTATCAACAAATTAGGATTTTCACTTCTTTTTTTAAATTTTGTAGCCATACAGACTTTTTTATTTGCACGTGCACTAAGTACTTATAGATTGCTTCCATAACATTTATATATTTCAATCTTATTCAATAGAATGGGAAAATTTTAAATAAATTCATTTCATATTAAATATAAAGGCATTATTAATATAAGAATTAGAAAATCCATTTTATAAGACAAACAATCTCTTAGAAACCAAAGACGATAAGTTTTGATAGACGACAAGACATTTGGCTTTGAAATCCAGATTGTATTTAGCATATGTTATATATTTTCATGTAAATTTAAAAATTGCTTAAATCGAGATTCAAGTTTATATGGAATGAACATGTGCTGTTTGGAAAAATAAAATGAAACTATCAAATTTTTATTGTATAGTTAAAAGGGTCCATTTGAAAGGAGTTAAATTTCTTTGAAAATATTCACGTCTAAACATTTCCGCAAAGGCACATTTACATATTGAAGTATGTTCTGTCTTTAAAATTTCAAAGTAAATATCCACTTCTGATGTCCTAAATAAACGGAATATGTCAAGTGCAGTAGATATCAATTTGAAATGTATTACCAATATTTATATTCGGCTTAGCTAGTATCTCGGAGCGATTTGTAAGTTTAGAAGATATGGCCACCTGGATAGGCTATTATCCTATTGCCTAGATCCCAGATGCGATAATCACAGATCAAATTCAGTTATAAGCATAAAACAGTTTAAAATTATTTTATAAAAAAAATCTAGTATGTACGAAAAATTTCAGAGCAAACAGCATTCTTTTCTTGTGTTCATAATGTTCACTCACATTTTAATAAAACTTACAACTAAAATTGTTTAAAAAAACAGAAATATAACAAAAGAGAATACAATGACGGATATTATCAAAAATTCTAAAAGAAAATAGTAGCGATAATATTTAATTCGCTTTTAATTGTATGTATAATGAATCAGCATAAATCGTAAGACTTCAAGTTATTGATCATTTCAACAAACCAGCAATGTAAATAACACGTGAATTAAAAAGGTGAAAAGAATATGGAAAAGATGCGAAGGTTGCGATTATAAAATTATTTTTTATTCATTTTTGTCTTTATCCACATATGGATAACTCCGACAATTTAAATGTAAAAAAGTTGTCCAAGTTTTTTTATGCAAACAGGAATTAAGATTTTCTCTTCCGATAACAATGTATATCAAAAAGACGAAAATATCTTTAACTCGACCAGCATTACAGATTGCTTTGGTAGATACTGATGAAGCCTATTGGAATTACTCTATTTTGCAAAAAATTGTTTTACAAAGCCTAATATTTACAGAAACGAGCAACGTTTTCAGATATACAAAAGAGTATAAATATTTATTTTACAGTACAGAACTGTAAAATAACTTTTATAGTTAGGAGTTACAAACTTAAAGGGTGAATACTAAAAGATTGTTGTCTGTCAAATAATGAGCAGGTATAAATTAACTTTATTTATGTACGGGTTTCTAGAGAAAGAACTATTCAAAGAAGCTGAATGAATTCTTGGATGCAGTTAAAGATAAGTATTCAAGCATAATGGCCAAAACAACAATTCAATTTTAACAGTTACGGTTACAATAGTAAAATTTAGATTATTTCGAATAACAAGATTCATTTTTATATGGTGGAATGTAATCTTCAAAAGCCAAAAATAAAAGAAAGAAAGTCGTTTCAATGGCACTAGATATTTAAGAAACGCAATATAATTTTGATGAAAACAAATTAACAAACAAATCCAAGTAATATTCAGAAAAATCAAAATATAATGTCATGTTCAAAAATTTTTGAAATTTATTTAACATGCTACAGCATATAAGGTTAAACGATATATATCAATAGCATTTCTGTATCCATCTATTAACAACGATGTCCTAAAGGGGTCATCTATTGCTTTTAAGGCCTTATGTATTAAAATAAAAATAACACAGAAACAAATGTAAATGGAATAAGTTCATACTCACAGATCTTCCAGGTTCAGTAACCCCACAAACGCTCCAGAAGACAACACTGAGAGAGGGTTATGAGATAAAACCCTGAAAAGACAATAATGAGAGGTTGTCAGTGTATTTAATAATAAATTGATATTTTTCAAAAAAAGAAACACATTTGGAATTACCTTTTGTTCACCGGAACAATTACATCGACTGTTTTATTCTCGAAACAAAAAAAAAAACTTCATAATCATAGCATGAGTTGTTATAGATGAAAAAAACCAGAAACAATCCAGTGGTAAAGTTAATTGTTAACTGGATCCAATTTTCATTGATTGGATTTATACAAAATATAGCAAACTTATTCTTTTCCTATCGTAAAAGTACCAATCAAAATTTTTTATTTTACAAAATGTAGCAATATTATTTTATCCCATAGAAGTTATTCCTATAACTTATAAGAAAATGATTTGAAGCAAGTTCAATAATTAAAATAGCGAGGATCCACTAAGCAGAAAATAAGTATAGTATAATATATATATGCATACTCAGTACATTTTTTCTGAGTATGCATTTAGAGACTACCATTTAGGCGCAGCCATCTCCAAGGCCACTTCATTCAAAAAATAGCCTCATCTTCTAAACATATAGCGATGAATTTTAATTATTTATAAAGTGAAATTCACAAATTCCACTTTTTATAAAAAAATCGATTCAATTTCTGCAATCTTTTAATAATAATTCAAATAAACTGACTATTCTTATTGTTTTAGTATTCAAAGAAAATGCTACTAACTATTTTTGCTTTTTTGTCTAAAAGAAAAATATAAGTTAAATTTTAAGTAGGTGCATTTAAAATGTAATTACAATAACATTTTACACGGAATATTTCTATTCGCTGTTTTCTGATTTTTGTCTTGATCCCTACATTAATAATACGAATGTTCTTCTTTTTTAATATACTAAGATTAATTTTTCTTCTAGTTAGCATTTGAGATTATTATTTAAATTTTTTAATTAATAAAATTACTAAAAGTTAATTACTACAGTTAAAAATTACTAAAAGTTAATTACTATTAAAATTACTAAAAGTTAGTTACTAAAAGTTTTTATAATAATTATTTTTTCGGCTTAGTTTTCTATATAAATTGTTTTCCTTTTTCATGGTTTTTGAACAGAGACATCCTGCTACCTCACAAACTTATAAAAACTTTATTTTGGAAGGGATTTTCAATCAGCTGCTCACACTTGTTGTCCTCAGATTTTTAGTATAAAACTCCTTTTTAATGCATCGAAAAGAATATTTTGTGATTTTTTTAGCAATTATTTTTTTATAGTTTTTAAATATAAATTAATTTTTTATTAGATTTTTAATCACAAACTTTCATTGCAATCTCATAAATAGTAAGAAATTTTATCTTGGAAGCGAACTCAAGCATTTTGGTGCTATGTTGCATTTTTAACTTCTTTATTAAGACCGTTATTTATGTATAAATTTATTATCATAGTCTAAACAATAAACTGAGTTTTCATCTGGTGAGAGAAATCAACTTCTATTAATGTTATTGAATTGAAGCATAAATATCAGCATTTCTTCATACTTTTTATATTTTATATTATACTAGAATAATTAAATTTCTAGTTTTCGTTCGTAATATATTTATTTCTACAAATGAATGCTTTTATACTGATCTGATAATGCTCATAAGTTTTCATATTAATTAACTTTGAAAAAATTCAAAATAGGAATATCCTAACCTATGAAACCTTGAGACTCAGACAAATACACTCTAAATAAATTGAGTTTTTAAATAAGTTTAAATATATTTTAGCTTTTAAGGAATTTTCAAGCATTTCTAATGAAATCTATTCTGCTTAGATTTATTTATAATATCGTTCAATAATTTTGTTATTTATAAAGGTTTTTATGAATTTAATTTTTATATGTGATTTATATTAATAATTTTAAATAAAGTAAATGATGTTTCTTATTTTTTATGTCATCAACTAAATTTAGTTTTATAGATATTAATTATTAAACATGCTGCTAAATATTTTGCAATTTAATATCAATATTTCTCATGGTAACACTAGATGGCGACATATGTAAATATAAATGTTTAGGTGTATCGTTATTTTAGTGCTAGGTATAAATCTACTATAATGCTGTCATGTCTTTGAATAAAAAAAAACTATACGAATTTTCAAAAATCTATCTCATTAAAAAGTGATTGAAAAATGGAACCATAAATTCCACATCTACAAACGTGAAACACTTCAAGTGAGATAAAAGAGTTTCTTAAATACACAGCACAAAACCAGGATACCATTTACTTCAAATTTACACTTTTTTGGATAGAAAATTCATTTCTTAATATAATTCTTTGAATCTAACTATTAAAACTTTCTTAGTCAATTAGTAAATACGAAATTTTGAATATAAATCAATGTGGAATGATATTTCCAATTTTCAGAAATCA
This sequence comes from Argiope argentata, assembly GCA_026289955.1. Taxonomy (NCBI): domain Eukaryota; kingdom Metazoa; phylum Arthropoda; class Arachnida; order Araneae; family Araneidae; genus Argiope; species Argiope argentata. The sequence goes on along the minus strand of JAOUZG010012033.1, from coordinate 837,283 downwards.
TAACCAGTTTCTGTCTTTGGGATTGTAAAATTCACCTCGTCTTAACTTTGAAAATATTAGTTTTACATGACGAAGAAATCTTACAAAGTTGGTTAGAAGTTCCTTAATTAATTCTATTTATAGAAGCATTATATAAATATCAATGTTGAAAGTATTCCGTCTTAATGAAATTTGCAAGAAAAAAAAATGCGCAACTGCCTTTCATCGATATTACCAATAATTTGCGGATATTAGTTCCACAGGAAATAATTTGCCCGTTGCGAGTGCATAGTAATTCAAAGAGTTAATTCGGAAGAAATATCATTATTAAGACGCAAATTATAAAAGTACTATCAACGATAGCTTTATATATAGAGAGAAAATATTACATTGAAAAACTTTCTTTCATTTCTGAAAAAAGCTTATTGTTTTATTTTTTTCTTTTTCAAAAGTAATAACTCAGGTTTATCTTTAGTCATATAAATGAATATGGGAAAAAATTGTGAAAAAATGATATCGTCTGTAAGTGTTTGAAAAAAAAAAAGGACTTTCTGCTGTTGTTGTTACTTATGGCACTTGCCATTGGGCAAGCCCCGCTGATGAAACCATGAGCAGATTTAAGCCTAATGAGCTACTCTTGTTTTCGAAGTAGCACCAGCTAGGGCCAAGAGCACGACATGGCTACACACTCATCACACTTTCGCTTGCACAGAACCATTTTACAGGGGGGCACAGTCACACATCTCACAGATAGCACACAGAAGAACAACCATATATATATATATATATATATATATATATAAATATATATATAAACACTTATTATTATTATTTGTCTCTTCATAGTTCGAGGTTCTTGTTAACTCATTTTATTTTCCCTTTTTTCCTACAGTTTTTCATATTTAGATATGTAGTCTGTTTTTTTTTATTTTACTATCTTTCTTTGGATAAATATAAATCATTACAATACGATAAGCAATAAAAAAGAAAAATTCAGGGAGGCCAAAACGGCAATTTATAGCCAAGCATGGATTGCCTGAATCTATCATATAAAATTCCGGCAAACATAAATCAATCCTTTCTACGCATTCGCTGTTTATTTGCCTTCTTATAATTGGGCGAATGTAAACACGTCATATAATTAAATAAGATTCGTAAATACGATTAATATTAGAAAATGAAAGTTTAGATACAAATTTCAAGCAAATAGAATAAAAAAAGTCCTTGATCAAAATTAAGTAAATCTATAATAAGTAGAAATCAAATAAGGAAAAATGAAAATTTAAAAAAATACATTTTAAATCTAAGTAAAATAGTGTTGAAATGGCTTTATTTGAAAAATTTATAATAAGAAATTAATCTCCTCACCTTGAATATAATTTCTATGATATTTTGATTTATAGATATAGAAATTGGCAATAAATTGTTTGGAGAGTTTTGAATGATTTCAGATAAATTGCATTTTTGAGTTTTAATTTTATAATCGATATCACCCATGTGACTAAGTTAAATCTTGTCACGCCACATAAGAAATTCAATATTAAATAGAAATGCCTAAACAATATGATTCATTTTTAAGTTAATATTAGGATGCAGATTTAAAAATAAAAAAAGAAGTACAATCAAATCATCCATATATATAAAATGCTTTTAAAATAAAATTTTTGAAATAATTTTTGGAAAAAGCATGTCCACTTTTTGAAAATTTCTTTCAAACTTATATGGAATATCGATTTGCCGAATATGATGCATCGAGAAAATATAAAGAATTTAATATTTTATTTTGGAATATCACCCCCGCAAATATTAAGAATTGTTTGTTTTTATTCAATTCAATCCTTAGGTACCACGGCATAAAGTATGTCGGAACAATTTTTTTTTTTACTAAAAGCGAAGGCTTTTCGTTCTTTACGTTTTTTATAAACACAATGAAATGGCAACGCTTTAAAATGTTTCAAAAGAAACCGAAACTTGTTTACAAATAACAAGGCTTCAGTTATTTCTAAAATGTTGAATAAACATGAAATACTTTTGAATACTTTGTTGAATAAACACGAGATAAAAGGCTTCTTACGACTTTTTACGGAGGAAGAATAGTTTAAGATCAATGTTTTATTTATAGCTTACATACTGATACAATCTATATTCTTATTGTGAAAATATAAAGGGTTTTGGCTGTCAACAAGATATTTTTGCAAGCAGTGATCCAAATAGCCATTTCCGCCAAGAAACATGCAATACAATAACCGATTGAAGTACGGTTAATAACATGAAAAAATATTAAGCATTATGGTGAGATAAAAAAATATATTTTTTGAATTTTTTCGTTTTTTTCATGTAATTTTACATATTGGGAGTCGTTTTAAAATCTCTTCTGATTTATTTCATTTCTAAATGATAATGTTTACTGACTCATTTGAAGAAAAAAATGTGTAAAAGATAATGGGTTACGTTTTCTTTGTTTATTGATTTGGAATTATATGGTTAACCAATCAAATTAAATATTTTGTAAAACTTTCACTACATAATTATTTTGAATCAAAGATTCTCTCTCGAGGACACAAATTCTTAAGATTTAAAACCAATAGCACAGTAAAAACAAAAAATAAGAAAAATATATTCTAAAATTCTAACTATTCAAATCAAAATGTAGCAAAAAAAAATTTTGCTACAAAACCTAAAATATTTCACTAAAAAGCATAAAATATTTCAATGAAAGGTATAAAATAGTTCACTAAAAAGCATAGAAAATTTCAATAAAAGACAAAATATTTCACTAAAAAGCATAAAACTTGGTCAGAATGATATTTTATTTTTATTGACTATTCTTTATATTTTATTTACAGTTCATTTTTATTACTATTTATTTCATTTTTATTTTTTATTTTCTATTCATTATTATTACTCTTACGAGCTTGTAAACTGTTTTTTTTAAATTTCCTACCAAATTTTATCAAAAGGCGGAATCAAAATTTAATTGTGGTAATTCATTAAATAATGAACAATTTCTGTAATTTTTTAATTGTGTGCTATTAACTAGAATTTACAAGTATACAGATGTTTAACGTATTTGTTCATTAGAAAACGAATGAAAAATTGACTACAAAATTCATTCTTAAAATGGCATGAAAGTAGTCGAGTTAAATAAAAATATATTATAAATTTAAAGGATTTCTACGGGGAAAAGTTTACTACCTTTTAAAATTAACTACTAAAAAGCTTTACTGAAGTAAATTATTTTTCATGAAGAAGTTAAAAAAAGCGTTAAATTTTAAACAAGTTATTCGAATGAAGATAGGGTTAAAATGGGATTGAAATACTGGGTACAGATAACTGCTATCCTGTAGAATTATATTTTTTAATTAGAATTATATTATTAGACTTTTTAGACGCTGTCAAAACATACATGTTTAATGGTTTGCAGTGTAAAAGCTGGAGTATTTTATAGTTAATTGAAATACTTAGCACATCACAGCTGCCTTGTCATGAAGTAACATGTCTTGCTAACGACCTCGAGACAAGCGTGAAAAATCACCTTCCTCCCACAAATCTTCCACCATAGGGTGATGAAATGGTTTCATCGATTTTGTCATCAAGTGGCGAAGAGACCTTTCAGGATCCTCTTAACTTCCTCAAGTTTTCCATCGTAAAATTTTAATGATTAAGGGAAACTTCCTCGGGTGAAACCCCCAACTTTGTTTCTTCTCGTTTTTTATGCTTTTTTGTGGAAGGAGATATTTTGTTGGCATAGAGGAAAATTGCATTTACATTTTGATGACTGTTTTATTAATGCAGTGCATGAAAAGCGAATTTGTTTTCATTGAAATACATGTTTTTGTCGGTTATTCAATAAATTTATATTTAAAATTTATGATCCATAAAGCAAAAGTTTTTTTTATGGCAAACGTTTTAGAAAATGGATGTTATAAATTGACGAATCGATTGTTGTGAATTAGGGTATGGCTGTGGAATCTTATTGTATTGTATCTTTTTTATAGAGCAAGGATTTCAATTCTCTTTTTTTTGTTTGCCTTCCTATATCATATTAGTATCTTGTTAAACAATAAGGAATATTCTTCTGCTGGCAAAATTTAAAATTCAATTTATAAAAAGCATTTCTGAAAAATTATAATACTGCCTCTATCTACAAGTATTTAATGTTTTTTTAAAAGTACGGTAAATTTTGAAATTAAGAAATAATAATAATAGGAAAAGTCCTTTTCGTCGATCATCTCCAAAATAAAAACTTAGATTTGATCAAAATAATATAACATAAATTTTAAATAAACACCTTAATATTTATTATGTTCAGATGAATAAAAATATTTTTAATTCATTTTTCTTTATTTTATGCCCCTTTCATTTTGAAATGTCTTCAAATTATTAAATAATATATAATAATTTAATTTTTTAGAAAAAAAATGTAATAAAATAAAATTTAGTATCCATGCTATGATTCAAGTTTTTTTAAATTCAATTAAAAGTTAATTTCTCTTAGATAAACACAATATATATTTTTTTTCTAAAAAATTTTGATTTTTAACGTAATTTCAAAATTATATCATTTCTATGATATCATTAATATAATTTCTATGATAATAAGAAACCAATAAAAAATATTATTTTGCCTGAATTGTTTCAATTATTTTTTTTAACTACACGTTTTTGAAAATAATAAATATTTCGTTTTAAAACTTTTTAATAAAATAATTGAAGTGTATATACTTTAAGGTTAAGATTGCACTGCTTTGCAATGGATTACTGATGACTGAAATTTGTAGGAAAAGCCATAAATATTTTGGAACAGCTTTAAATAATTAGCTTGAGTGTTTACCGCTATAGAAAATAAAGGAAACTTTAGTGTTACAATGCTTTTTAAGCGGTTTCAAAGTAGGATATTGAAAAAAAAAACAGTTTTGCTTTACTAATTGGGATTCACCTAAAAAAGAAGAAAGGGGCGTTTCGATGCGTCGATCTTCACTTCCAGAAAGCAACAAATATGGTGAAAATCGTCAATCTTTCAAGGCGAGTGTGTCCTGTTATGCCGAAAAATATTTCCATGTCGTGATGAAATCTTTTTTAACTAAATCGCTATTGCCGACAGGCATAAAAAATTACGTCATGTCATGGTCGTCTATTGAAAGGATCCAACGTCGTCACTAGAATTCGCTGTCACTTGAATGAATCAAAGTTTGAAGCTCCTGTCTCAGTCGCAAGTTCTCTGATCGCGATTTGACGAATTACATCAAAATGCCCTCATTTTGTCGATTGCGATTTAATTTCTGGACATTGACTGTTTGCCTAAAGGTAATTCACTCCTTGCAGATGTGCAAATCTTTTTGAAATGGTCATGTCTGTTTTTTTATTTAATTAACGTTCATTATTCTATTCGCAGTATGTGTTGAATGACATTGAACTGAATTGAATATATATCTTTAATCAAACTCGAGATCACGTGGTATCTTTTCGACTGTCCAGCTCTTCAGCTCAGCTTGGATTAGCTCGACTTCTCATCGTATCAGCTCTCTTCCAGTCTCTAGCCAGATCAGCTGGTCTCCTCATCCCTTCAAAACTTTCCATTTTAACCTCTGTCAAACTCCACCTCTCAGGTTCGCATTGATGCGCTGGAGATGCCGATCATCCAATAATTCTTCAGAAATATTCCCAGTGGTAGGTAGTTACCAAGGGAATTATTGTCGAACCATACCTGCCCTTAACAGAACCTTCACAATACACAAATATTCGCATCTGGTGGTTTTAGCACTTCTTTCTTCAAGGGCCGTAAACGCATATGTGCTCCATTATCTGACTCCATTCAAATTTAAAAGGGTGACATCAAAGCGGAAGAACACAATGTGCAACAAAGAAAAGAATCCACTCACAGTTGGCCAGAAGTAACAATGATAGAACATGTGTCTCTTCAAAGGGAGACAAGTTTAACGACTTCTTTACAACATACTTGCATTCTATCTTGACTCAATAGTCCATTTGTTAATGCATGAAAAATTATGGTTGGATACTTTCTAAACAAATCTCCGAAATTCAGATATTAGGAGCTTGATTTAACTAAATTTTTTTATATAAATGCTTGAATTAGTTTAATAATTGAAATGTTTTCAAACAAAAATTGTAGTATAGTTACAAAAAAAAGGGGTTTTGAAATTAGGTAGAAAGTCAAATAAATACTTAGGTACACCTCAGGAAAGTTATAAACAGAGAAAATGAATGACATTTTAAAAAACCTTTGTAGATGCTTCTCAAAAAAATGAAATATAAAATTTAAAATACGATTTCTCTAAAAAAACATTATTTTAAAAAATAGTAAACGAAATAATATTAAAAGAATACTATAAAGAAAGACATGACTAATAAGTTTAGCACCTAACAAAAGAGACTTTACGAAATAAAGTAAATCAATTTTTAAACTTTACTGAATTACAATAAGTATCTTGTTTCTTGAGCAATGAAAGAAAACTAACAAACGATGATATTTAGTATAAGATATTTAAAAACCCTTTTTATCTTCAGTGACTTTGGAATAAAGCATATTTTCCATTTAAACAAGATGTTCTATAGACTGTAGATAGTAAGTAAATTTAAGCATATTAAATTAAAATTTATTCAAAAGAAAAATATTTTATTTAAAAAAAGCTGTGTAACATGGATTTTTATCCTCATGAATGAAAGTATTATAAACAATTTAATATTAATTCAAATATTTCAATAAATATCAGTTAAATAATTTTTTTAAAAAAAATATTGAAATAACAAATTAATTGAAGATAGAAAATATTTTCCGTTTAACAATTTACAGAATAACGATTATGGGGGAAAAAAGGAGTCATTTATACTCTATAATGTACAAAAAACATTACTTTGTGCTCTATTATGCATCAATACCACGAAAACTCTGAAGAAAATATGAAGAAACCTTAAATTGAGGATCTTAAAATATTCTGAGATGTTTTCCTCAAAACAGAGGTATTGGATGTTTTTATAAAGCAGTAAATATACATTACTTATGTAAACAAAGAAGCCTTCTTCGATAATGAAAACAAAATCTTTCATGGATTATAATAAACAGAGTTAGAAAAGGTTTCGTTTTCAAACACTATAAATTACAATTTGGCACAAGTAATGCGAAAAATTCTTTGAAGTGGAAATTCCACTTATTAAGATTATGAAGATTTCACATTCCATCCAAGTGTTAAAAAGATTGCTTACATAAACATCACAAATATTTGCTGCAATAAATGGAACCATAATAATGTCTAACTCCAAATCCTCGAGGGATAATTAGATTAGATATACTAGTACATGGCGTGAAAGGAAAGAAAATTCCAACTTTTTTGTACTAATTTAAAAGAAGTAATATAAAAAACAATTTTTTAAAATCAATTCCTACTTAGGTTAACAAAGAAAATTTTTATTTTAATAACTTTTTATTAAATAATTACACATAATATGAATATAACAGAGCCATAATATCAAGCGAATCTTTTGGCAATTTTTCATTCTCCTTTCTATCTATGGTGTTCGAATTCACAGCCCAAAAGATGGGAATTCAATGCCATACCAGCCAGACTATCCCGGTCCATCAATTACAATTACTATAAATAATTGATAAAAAAAATTATAATGGTGTTAAATATTCAACGCCATTTGAGGATTCCAATCCAGTTGTGGTAATGCAAAATGCGCAAATTTTCTACACAAGTTGGGGTAACGCAATACAGATTAAAAACATTTAATTTTAATTATTATGTATTATTTTAATTCGAAAATACTTCAAAATAATTCAGATAATTCGATTCATTAACGATGTTTAATTTTAAATGCATCAAACATTAAGAAAATAAACAGAATTATTTGAAATAATATTTCGAAAACCTAACCTCATTTGAGTGGAAAAAATCAAACTGAATTCCTCACTTATTTTGCGAAAGGGAAATGAAGAGTTTTGGCGAGAAAGTTAGTTCTTAGTTAATTAATAAAAAATCAGTGAATTAATATTTGAAAAAACTGTATTTACCTCAAGTGTCATCCACTACAAGTTTAAAAATATTTACTGGAATTTAATAGTGTGAATAAATAATATTTTATTAACGATTGAACATTTGTATTATATATATATATATATATATA
>JAOUZG010012033.1:810129-828759 GCA_026289955.1 Argiope argentata | reverse complement strand
TATATATATATATATATATATATATACACTGGTGTGCAAAACTTAAGCAACAAGTGGTTTTTCGGCCACAGCTCCCCAACAAAGTATAAGATAGCCATGAAATTGCAGTATAATATGCACGTAATTCAGTAGAAAGACTACTTGTATGCAAATTTTAGAAATAAAACGTCGTAGGTGATGTAAGTGTACGTAAACCTTGTGGGTCGGCGCGCGCAGGTCAAAGCTGTGATAAAAGGATGAAGAGCACCGTAGTTAAAGACATTCGCTGCAAGTGCAAGTGATTTGTTTTGTGAAACACGTCTTCAAGAAATCATTTAGACGACTTTACTCGAGGAAGAATGATTGGGAAGCTTGAAGAGGGGCGTAGTGTGACCAGTGTCGCCGAAGAGTTCGGGATCAACAAAAGTGTTGTTTCTCGTGCTTGGAATGTCTTTAAAACTACTGGTACAGCTGTTCGGAAGGTTGGTGGTGGCCGTCCAAGGAAAACAACACCAACAGATGACCGTTACATTGTCGTACAGGCGAAAAGAAACCGTTTTCAGTCAGCGAGCGCCATATCTCAGCAACTGTGCACAGCCACAGGACGACAAGTATCAAGATTTACAGTGGCCAGACGCCTTCACAAAGGTGGCTTATTTGCTAGACGTCCTGAACGCTGCATACCTTTAAAAGTTAGCCATCGGCGGCACCGTTTAGAGTGGTGCAGAGAACACGAAACCTGGACACCTCATCAATGGAGTCGTGTCCTCTTCACAGATGAGAGTCGTTTTAGTGCTACAAGCGATTCTCTACGTCAGTTGATCTGGAGAGAGGTTGGAGCTCGATTTCATCCCAATAACATCGTGGAAAGAGATCGTTACGGTGGTCCTGGAGTTCTCGTCTGGGGTGGCATTATGTTGAACGGGCGGACTGAGCTTCAGATCTTCGACCGAGGTTCTGTAACTGGAGATCGCTACTGCAATGAGGTAATCCTACCCCACGTGCGTCTGTTTCGAGGGGCCATTGGACCAGACTTCATTTTTATGGATGACAATGCACGGCCACACCGTACTGCTAATGTTCAAGAGCTACTGGAAAGTGAAGATATCAGACGAATGAATTGGCCAGCTTACTCTCCAGATCTAAATCCCATAGAGCATGTGTGGGATGCATTAGGGAGACGTCTTGCGACACGACAGTATCCTCCTGGTAACACCCATCAGCTGAAAGATGCGTTAAAGGAGGAATGGAGACGTTTACCCCAAGAACTCCTGGATAATCTGGTGCTTAGCATGGAGAGACGATGCCAAGCAATAATTGCAGCAAGGGGAGGGCATATCCCATACTAGAGAACATCTGCCAGTTGTACTTACGCTTCTTCAGGCAATAATGTGTACCGCCACTATATGTCAAATAAAGCCTTTTTTTGTTCCATACCCTACTTTAAGCTTTATATTCATTTCTGCGCCATTATTCTTTCACTATCGTTTAAGTACAAAATAATGTACATCATATTCAAATTTCATGTCAATCGGTTGATTTCTTGTAGAGTTATGACAAAAAACGCACTTGTTGCTTAAGTTTTGCACACCAGTGTATATATATATATATATATACATAAACTTTTCTATCAATTTTAACTATATTCATCCGATTAAATAATTGTATATTTGATTAGGTTTTTATACATAATTTTGCTTGTAAGTATTTTAAGTTTCTGTAAAAAAATTAATTCCCTGTCTCAAATATCTGAATATTGTTTTCCGTTTCGGAAACATTAAAAAAAATTCGACATCTATTGAATGGGTTGACTTTCTCTGAATGAATGTCAACATTCATAAATATTGTTTGCGTTTATTTAATCTCCCTCCTTCCGATCTGCTTTTGGATCACCACGTTCCGCAGTCTTCTGAAGATAACAGGATCACGCGATAAGCCTTTTAGCCATAAAAAAACACGAAATAGAAAACGAGCCTTTTAAAATAAAGTATGAAGATTCAAGAAAAAATTCCTTAGAATTTAAAAAGAATTGTGTTCTAAAAAATGAGTCTTTTCAGAGAAATGAAGAGCATTGGGGACATCATAAATTTAAGAGCAGATTCGGAAAATTGGCTTCGTTTTCCGGAAATGATTCGTAATTGAAAGAACAAAATGAAGCTTGGTTTCTCATCATAAATTTCTAGATCTACGACAGAGCCTTTTAAGCTATAAGTTGTAAATGAAGATCATTAATTTTATAAATTCAAATTAAACTTATGTTGGATATTTTATTTTCTTATCAATTAACTTAGTCCCTGGAATCCACATTGTACTTATCAAGTTGCTCTGATAGTCCAACGTTCCCAAAAGTTGAAGAAGAGTGCACTTAGATGAAATAACCAAATGCACGTGAAAGTGAAATACATTTCATAATATTTATTTTATACAATATAAAATGGGATGTATGTATTTTGCATATATATTATGTTCAGTATGGTTTTGAACCACATTTTGTAATATTTATTATATATAATATCACCCATATAATTTTGTACTGTTTGTGTATAAGACATCAGTTTTGTTAATAAAATACTGCTTTTAATGAACTTATTGTATGAAGTTTTCTCTAATATGATTATTTACTGAATTACTGATCAAATCTTGGAGAACTATTTAAGCTAAATGAATTGACGTAATTCATTTATGAAATAATTTGTTACAACCTGCACTAAGTGATAAAGAAATTAAATAAGAAAGATAAAAAAACTAGGTAAGCAAAACAAAGCAATGCATAGGAAGTTTTATTTATCATCTGAATTAAATTTTGACTTAGAAACAAAATGAAATTATCCACGCCGTTTTATACATAATAAAGTTAGAAGTAGCATCTTACATCCGATATAGAAAAAAATGAAGCAAGCAGATTATGAGATTTAAAACTAGTTTTACGGACATTTCTTTTCTACCTATCTCTGCGAACAAGCGTCAATTTGATGCTTGAACGAATACTCCTCAAAAATACTGACTATGTATTGTAAAATTCTATTTCCTCTTCCAGACATATTCAGATGATAAAGAAGGACTCTTTTGTCAAACTAGTATAACATTGAGGCTTGCAATAATATTAATAATTCAAAAAATATTCTAGTATTTTATTTTTGAATACTCCAACCAAGCAACTGAAAACTTCAAATCTCTTCGCACTGTGACATCAATTGGCATTCTGCGTTTGTTCTTTCTATTATTGCTTATTGGCAACGGTTGTTTATCGCTTGTTTCATTTGAGATAACGATATCGGATAACGAATCGAAGTATTGTTGGGCACATTCCTATTTATTATTGATGTGATGTTTGTATTTTTCAAAATTTTGTCTAAATTACGATCGCGTCAAATGGGCGCATATCCGTGGAGATAGGTATAGCACAAAGGGAATATCAATATTTCAACGCTTTTGAAGAAAATAGACTTCCATATGTATTTACCTCGGTCAATGGATAAAAATCATTCATTACAAGAGATAAAATAGAAATGAAAACGGGTTTTTGTAATTTTCCTTATAAAATTCGAAATATGTCAAAAAGTTGCGCGTCCCGTAAACCTAATGTTAATGAAATGTAAATTTTGTTTTATTAAATTCGATTGATTATAATATTATTTAGATAATTACAAAGCAAATGTATATATTAGTTCATTATAAAACATCAATTAATGGTAAGCTAGATGTCAGAAATTAGTTGAACCCGAAAAAAAGTTACTATTTTCTAAGGAAATGCGCAGTAAAATACATTTAGAAAATATGAAAGCCCTACAATTATCTTAACAATTCGTACTTGTTAATAATATATAATTCTAATTATATTCCTAAAATGCAAATTATTTTTTATTGCATAATTGATGATATTATCTATTACAAAACAAATCAGTAACGTCCATAAACTGTAAAAAAATAAAAATAATAAAATGTTTTTAAGATGTAATAGCGAATTTTAGTAATCATAAATCCTAAAATTTGCCGTATTCAGAATGACTCAGAGATATTCAGTATTACTTTGATGAATAAAAAAATTCTAAATAATTATCCAATTAAAAATAAAATATTGAGTAAACATAAACCCTTGAAAAAAGTCAAAAACTTTGGACAAACCATAAAAGCCTGGAAAAAAATTAAAAACAAAACCAGACAAAATAAATTCCTAATGAATTTATTCACATACACAAATATGCTTACCTTCAGTTTTAGAAATAGTGATCACAAAAATGATAACCAATAGTTTAAGAAATATTTAAAAGTCTCTCCTGGCAAATCTAACAAAAAAAAATCTTTAGTTCACATCCAAATACGCTGAGAGTATTTTTTTAAAAATGCTGCAATAAAAAATATCAAAACATGTTTTAAAATGAGAATTAAATAAATAATGATATCAGAGTATCTTTTTTGAATATAAATTATTAAGAATTAGGACGAATTTAAATTAATTTTACTCTTTGGAGAATATTTGAAAATCCCAAACATACTAAAAGTCAAACATTTATAATAATTTAAATAGTAAGATTAACAATCTATGAGAATCATTACATTCTTTGGATAAATACAGATTTTATATCTAGTTCAATGGATATTAATAATTACTAAAAGAATGTCAGCAAATTTTTCAAAGATTTGAAATTATAATAAATATTATTTTAGTGCATGCGCTAAAGAAAAATTTAAAGAAAGTCTTCAATGAATTTCAAAAAAAATCTAATTTTATGATCTTGAACTATTTAAGTTTTAAATGTGAACGTTTTACACATAAGTCCAGTTCTGAGATAGATTGTTTTAATTTTACTTTAAGCTACTTGTTGAGAAACCTATTACACTACATATTCATAATATGTATCTTTGGACTTTTTTTTAGCAATTTCTTTTCCTTTTTTTATTCATTCACTTTCTTTTTCTTCCCGTTTTAAGAGTTAGAAGCGCATGCCATTTAATTTCTTAGAGCCGTTCTTTATCGAACTCAATAGAACCCTTCAATGTACATAGGCCGTTTATATACCATCAATCTATTCAAAATTGTGTCCTAATTACTCCAAATCTTAAAATCCGAAAAAAATGTTTTTATGGATATATTTCCACGAAATATAATTTTAAAAAATAAGAAAATCACTTTTTGCTGTGTTCCGTTACCTAAAAATTACACTCTACTACAACGGAGTGAAAATAATAAAAAATAAATATAAAAAGCTTCAAAAATGGTTTTGTGGATATTTATTTAAAATAATTAGCGAACCAAAAAAAATCTTAGTAAAAAAAGTAATCGTGGGCATTTACTCTGAGTATTGATAAAATATTTTTTATTAAATCAATTAAATTATTTTAAAATATTATAAATATTAAAGAAAATTTGATTTTAATTATCAGGAGACATGATTAAAAACCTTGAGTTTACGCTAGAGTGACAGCGCAATATTCAAATTATCCTACTATCTAGAACCCACCAATTTCATTATACTCAAAATCAATCATATAAAATTTCATCTTTAATAAAATTTTCTTTTAATGTTCTAGATTTCTAAGAATACGCATTATAATTTATACATAATATATTTACATTTAATAATTCACTATAATAGAATAAAAAATAGTTCATTAATTAGTCTTAATTGTATTATTTTTAATATTTCTGTTTTAACGTTATGTTTAATTTCTTTATACTTTTAATCGGTTATGAAACATATAAATACACATTTATAATCTTTTACAATATTTAAAACAAATAAATTTTCATTATTTCCGAAAATTCAGTTTTCAACATTTTTTGCAACTCGACATAAATTATTATGACAAATATTATGTCTACATATTTCCCAAATGAATTTCTAGATGGCGCCACTACGGAAAATCGATTCTTAACTTATTTCACAAATTAATTTAAATATGAATTTTAAAATATTAGCGTTTTTTTTAATCACGGGGATCCAATACTAGGATATAATTTCAGAATTTTTGTTTAGGAAGAAGCTAGTCAGCACTCAATACCAAAATTGCATTTTCAGAAATATAAAACAAGTGGCATTATGTAAAACAATTTTAAAATGCACAATATGTTTTATATGTGGCTTATAATTTCTTATTATAAATATCACACATTTGTATAATCTTTCTTAAAGGAAGGAAATCATACTATTCTTGACTTAAATGTAATAAATGCGACTTTCATCACAATATAAATAATTTTTGTAATCAGATTACACAAAAAGACATTTATAACTTAATGTATTTTTTTAAAAAGCCTGTTTGACAATAAACTCGTATTATTGAAAAAATTTCAGAATTTTAACGTAGTATGGAGCCTTTTCCTTCTGTCTGAGATATTATTTGAAATGCCAAAACTTAGCTACATAGAGTTAATTTTAAGATTTTTTTAAACGTTACATTAAATATCAAAATAAATTATCTGAAATTAGCGTCTTCAACAAAAATTGGTTAATCTGCTGTTGTGCCTATTTTTGCCCTGTATAGCCAAAGAAATGGCAGTCAGACATGTATGGATTCAATTTTATTGTCAATAATAATTTTATTTGAAAAATGCATCTATGAATTTATCAAATAACTTAAGGTTAAATTATTCCTGTTTTGCTTAAAAATAAATAAACGAATAGTTAAATGAAAGTAACTACCATTAGAAATTCATTTCAGAAATACACATTCATTAATATTGCTTTCAAAACAAAACGAAATTATGATTTCAAAATAAATCATATTCAATAGACTGTTCATTTGCATACATTTCATTATTAATTTTTAAGGAAAAATTCTAAATTAACCAAGACAGAAATATTTGCATTTATCCATTGAAACTTAAAATTTTTCATAGTATTTTGTTTAATTCGTCGACATTTAAAATAACGTACAATTTTTCAAAGCAATGTACAATATTTCAGGTTCCCCAATTCAGAATTAATGCATATTTCTAAATTGTGTTGGAATGCAGATTGTTTTATATAAAGTAAACACAATGAAAGATATATTAAATTTCAACGTTTTTTTAATAAATTACGAATGATCCGTTTTGATTAAATGCAAAAATTAACATTGTTTCCAATTTTTGTTACTCATTATTTTATTTTGTTTGAATATTTACAGTTATTTCATAAAATCGCGGTGAATATTTATATATGTTCCAGGTATGCATTTATCTAACTATTAATATGTTTGAAGTACTTATTTACAACACGACATAAAACAATAAAAACCATCTACCAATGAATAATTCAACTATTCTAATCATTTTTATTCGCCAGCAGCGCTTTGCAATTAGAAATAGTTTATTTATCATATCTGATCTTTTTACAGTATCCCCTTTTTTCAACATTTATTCTATGGTCTCAATTAATATATATTCATTTATATATATATTATTATTAAATCACGATTACCTATTTCTTTTATATGTAATCGTATTTAATCTAAATATGTATATGCAGGTATATATGAATCTATTACTTGATCCCCAAGAGTCATTCCGAGCTCATTAATTTCTGGAATTTTCTGTGGCTATTGTGTGTGTGTGGTTTTTAATCTGCGTTACTTCAACTGGCGTAGAAAATTCAGGCATTTTGTGTTGCCTCAATTGGCGCTTAATCCTCAATTACCGTTAAAAATTCAACACGAGTATAATTTTTGACATATTTTTTATAATATTTATAATTATATTTGTATCCCTTGGGTTGCGAGTTCGAAAACCCATCAGTCGAAGACTCTCCGTTTGTGTGGTGAATGTTAAATATGCCGTGGTCCCAAAACCCTCCATGACGAGAGTGATACCACTGGGAGTACTAGGTCAGAAGTGATCGTTCTCAGCTCCACATATAAATTACTATCTGTGGATGAATGAATGAAATAAATGAAGTCAGCCCCATAAAAGGGGTTTGGGCCTTGTGTGAGCTAGAAGTCAGACTTCTGCCCTCGGGTGCTCAACTATCCGTATCCTCAAAAGCTAGTGCACTTCTTCCTCCGTTGTAAAGTCGAGCACGAAAACAACAATAGTAATTATTTAATAAAAAGTAACTAAACTAAAAAATTTCTTTGTTAATCTAAGCTGGAATTGATTTTTAAAAAATTGTTTTTTTTTAATATTACGTGTTTTAATTCAATTTCACTCAGTAGCTTCTTAAGAGCCGAGGATTAGGGGCCACGGTGGCCTTGTGGTAAGATCTCGGCTTCTGAGCAGTAGGGTTTCAGATTAGACACCCTATTCCATCAAAAACCTGTCGTGTAAGAGGGTCTGTAGCACATTAAATCAGTCAGGGCCAAACTTTTCCCCGCTAATATGATGTGGAGAGGGGGTTGCCTCATGTCATCCTAGTTATAAGGACGTTAATATAAGTAAACTACTAAGAGCCCGGTTTGAATTTTTTCCATCGATTGTTTAACTTCTATGGGGCATTGGCTGGATAAGCTATAGAATGGGCATGTGGGATTCGGGTAGAATCGGTAAGAAATGATATTTGATTTTCCAATATTTATGTGGAAATATTATTTAGATGGGAATTTAATTCGAAAATTAAAAAGGGTTCAATAATATATTTGCAGGAATAGAATTTCTATATATGCTTGGAAAATTCTTAATTTATTTAACATAGAAACATAATTCAGTGAAATTTTATTTTTTGTTGGAAATTTATTAGACTAAGCAATTTATTAGACTAAGCAACATCAATTTTATTAGACTAAGTTGTTGAACGAGATATTCAAAACAAATCTCTATGTTTGTACCTGTATATGCAACTGGATAACGTGGTTAGTTGGTAGAGGTTTTATAAAGGATTTCTTTATCTTAAAAAAAAGATATTTACTTGTGATAAAAAAATTTATGAAAAGTTGTGGGTATTAAAAGAACATATCAAGTTATAAAACAAAATAATAGCTTAATTATATCAGAAGTTTTTATTTTTATTTTATCGGAAATTTGGAATTTTTTAAATTCATTTTATATGTCAGGTCATAACTGATAAACTTTTTTAATCAATAATTGCGGTAGTTTTTGAAAAATTCAATTTTCTTTAGAAAAATAGGGTCATCAAAAAATGCCTTTAAATACATGAGATAAAACAATGAGCTCACCAATTAGTAAGAGATTTTATTTAAAAAATGGTCATCTATAATTTCAAATGTTATCGTAATGGTCGATTCTTAAAATAAAGATATGAAAATGAAATTTGAAGCTAAAAATTCCCTGAATTTCCGACAGTTTGTTCAGATTCAAAAAATAATAATTCCTTACCATGTTTGCACTTTTAAAAATTTATTTCTTATCTAATTAAGTTATTCCGTCTTTCTATAGTTAATATTATACAAAACTTCTCAATATTCTTAAAACTTCTCAATCAAAAATTTTATCTCAGGGTTATAGCTTTTTATTTAAAAGCACTAAAAGGGAATAAAACTTTTCACTATTTATCTGTTAACATATACGGTACAAACTCAAATACCTATTTAACATAGCCAGTTCAACAACTTAAACCAATAATATTTTGCTATTTTTCATCGCAATTCGAATATTTTAATCATTTCTATTGAATCTTTTCGGAGGAATAGGTTGCTTAAAGAAGAAGCCAACATAAATGCAATCACATTGAGCTAGAGGCCATTGTTACTGTAAAGAAATGCAAAGCGCTGCTCTTTAACAACCAAATAAAATATCAACGGAAGGAAAGTTTCAGAAATGAAAACTATCTTTTCAGCTAATAATTGCCTCAATAGAAAAGAAACCAATGAACAGAAGTTCACGCATTCTTTTTAAAATATCAAAGAATAAAATAAATATTTATTGATAACTATAAGACTACAGAAGTAGTTTGATTTGCTAGTGATATGAAGTGCAATCAATTCGAGAATTAAGCAACGTCAAACTCAAAATCCTCTATAAGGTGGTTTGGGAAGGTTTGAAGTGAATAGCAATTGCTTTTGGATTTTCGTTTATAATACAATCTTTCTTTTTAGCATTCACTGTTGATTTAGGACTCTTTCAATGAAAGAACCCGTTTCAGGTTCTAAATACAAGTAAAAAGGTATAGGGTGTGGAATGCATGTAATTTAATTACGTTGCTAGTACAGATGGGTTTGAGAAGAATAGGGAAGTTTTCTCAAATGTTCTAGAGGAGTTCTCTGTTGTATGTCAACTCCTTAAGAATACGAACTTCTTTGCGAATTTTGAGAAAGAAGAGGGAATTTTTCTTATCAATGAAAGAGAAACTTGAGCCTTCGCATACTGTAAGGAATCCGAATTCGAATGATTCGAATTAACTCAACGGAAAGAGAAAAAAAGATAAAAAAACATTTCGAGTTGCGCAATGACCTCGCTAGTCCTAGAAGAAATTCCTAATGAAAAAGAATTACCTACAGTAACTAATGCAGTTCGTTGTTGAGTATCTTAAAGGTTTGAATGCTCAGTAGAAACTAGGATTCCTCCTTTTTTATGCTCGTATAAGATAAAAAAAGTAAGAAATACAAGATTTCTTTCAAGTTTTTTCTTACTGGTCCATTCATAAATAGCTTCTCATTTCTTTTTTTGGAAGGTTGAAAACGTTTAGTATTACAAAAAATCAAATAAAAAAAATCAGGAATTACAAAACTGGAATATACCGTTACAGAAATATTCAATAGTTTAAAATTATTGTGCAGAATGACTGCCTTGAAAAAATATGAGACTCAATGTAGATTATTTTTATATTAAGCAAGCATAATTTCAACTTAAATTGAAATATTCATGCTTATATTTCACTAACTACGAATTAAATATCCATGATCATTATAAAATACAAATGAATAACGTAACGCTTGGGGTAAATTATTTAGCAATAAGTTACAACCTAAATAGATAATATAGACTGTTATTAGAATGCAAATCTATAAAAAAATTAAGGACAATTTTATAATTGCATCTAAATTATAAATAGAGGAATAAACAAAGGACTTTAGCATTTTTATTTCAAAATGAAAAAAAAGGCTAAATGCTAGTAAAAAAATATGCTATCACAAATTTAAAATTTTTTATCATGTGAGAGCATTATTAATTTTTAAGTCATCGTTTTTCTGAATTAATTTAAATCATTAAGTAGTTTTAACCCATTTGAAACATTCACGTGACTATCGAATTCCGCTTGCGTCGATAGTTAAAATGGTTATTTTTAAATCTCTAAAATGATCAAGGACCAAAACTTTTGCCTGAAAGCATTTTTTTTTCTTTCGAAAATGCGTTTTAAGCGGTTTGAAATGGCCACAAGACTATATTATTGTAGAATCTGAAATTTTTAGAAAATCAAGGCTTTCCTCCTTCATCTCAAATCTTTTTGAACTTCAAAATTTTATTTTGCAGCTAGAAAATTGAAAATGAAAGTTTTAAATAAAATTAATAATATATTTTTGTCAAAGGAAAATTTGTTTGCTTTTAACTTGTTTTAATTAAATTAAAAATTGCTGCAGTTAAAAAATATCTGAAAAGGAATCTTCTACTAAATGTCTGTTAACAGATTTAGATAACAATATTTGCCAAACAATTCATTGTCTACCTTTTTTTTGAGACACCACGAAACCTAATAGCCAAAACAACATCATGTTCTCACATGACAATATATAAAGTTGTAATTTTGGGTCTTCCCTATAAAAATCCAAATAAGAAACTGATATCTTCAAATTTTTTTCTTTCAGAAATATCATGGAACGTAAGGAAGGTTTTAGAGCAAGTACCAAGATAATTATTTTTTATTTTGTAAAGACTTAACATATGCTCAGTTTGGATCCAGAAAATGATATGGAAACATGCAGCATTTCCTTAGAAATAAAATATTCAAAATGCAAAATAAGAGGATATAAATATACAAAATTTAATTTTAAATTGATTTTACATTATTAAATCTTAAAATTGTTAATTAACTAGAAACTTGTTTATAAGTTTCCTGTGAAGAATTATATAAAATTTATTACATTTAAAAAAATTATATAACAAATTATATTATATTTATTTAATAGATACTAAAGAAATTATATAAAATTGATTATATGTTTTTAATGTTTGTAGAATTTAAAATGCAATGTTAACTAAACCACTAGTATATTCGATGAAAAATTTAATGAAATTGTCTTCTGGGAACATTTTTTTCGCGAATTTCTAACATTTATTTGGGATAATCTGTAATTTATTGAATAATTATGCGTTATTTATATTTTCTGTTGCGATAAGCTTTCTGTGTCAATAAAAAATAAAATATTAAGTAAATGTAATATAAATACGATTTGTGTATTTTATTATTTTTACATAAAATAAGTTTTTGCTATAAAAGTAAATCAGTTAACTATAATTTATTAATAGACTCATTAGGATTAAGGCTCAGTAAAGTAATAATATTAAATATACATATATTTAATTTTATCAGGTGCAAAGCCTTTAAAATTTTGCTCATCAAAGTAAATTTTGCGCTTTAATGAGACTTTTGAGAGAAGTAATTAAACCCTTGTTTTTTCATTAGTGAAAAGCATGAAAATTTCATTCCGAGCTATGGTAAATTTATCAAATTTTGTATGAAAAACGTTAAAAAAATTTAATGAAATAAGAAAAAATAACTATAATTTAATACAGCAAAACAAGTTAAGTTATAATTGAATTTTTTTCTTAATAATGGAAAAGTGTTAGAATATAAAAATGACATATAACTACAGTATTTGAAAATTGATTTTCTTAGTTAATAAAAATACAACAATAAAAAATACTCACAAAAGTTTGAGATTCGTGTTACTCCAAAATGTCCCATTTGTTATGACAGAAATGCGATTGTTCGTCAAATACCTACAGAATAAAATTGTTAATTAATTAGATACATCCATATCCACATAAATACAGAATCTTTTTGCACCATTTTTTTAATGTAAGAAATTGGATTCTCGTCTTCAGTTTAATGTTAAATATTTTGAAAAAAAACTTACGTAGTTAATTTATATAAATAGTTTCTTTAAGAATAACAGCATGTAGTTTTTCTGTGTTTATCTTCTTAGTGAATTAATGAATAAATAATGCGTTATTTTCGGATTTATGATGGTATTGTGTCTGTAATATAAAACAATCATTCCCTGTAATTTCTGATTTCTTATTAATTTCTGATTTTTCTTATTATTACCTTAAAGTTATTTAGAAGGTTACAAAAGTGTCCTTGTGTACTTTGATAATACTCTTTAAATATGAGAATAAAATAATCTTATTTAGAGTTTAGAAATTATTTCTCCCTCTAAATAATGTTTTAATTATATTTCAATAGAATGGCGTCACTGAACTGTATGATGTCACCCTGCACCATTTCAGGAATAATGCGCTTTCTTTAAAATTAACGATATGCTAAACATATAAATTTGCCAATAAAGTGCATGTGCAAATTTAATATCAGGTATAAATTAAATTTAAGTTCAACTGAATTAACATGCTTTTAGTTGATAAGACAAAAAAGTGTAAAGCCTAAGGTCTTCTCAAACTTATAGTCTTATGAAACAAAATAATTGTAAAGCTTTTAATGTTATCTTCATTAAAACTAGAAGCAAATTTAATTTAATATTCCTTTATAATGAAAATATTTTTTTTATCTCCGTCTGTAGAAAGTTTAATAAGTTTGCAAAGAGAAACAACTACAGCTTCTAAAGATCATAAATTGTTATAATTAGTTTATCAAAATTGCTAAAGTTGTCTCCGACTTTTGGTCCTAATTGGACAAATTCATGATGATAAATTTATACTCAAATATTGATAATATATATGCACAAATATTCATTATAAGTAATCAAATATTTATTATATATATAACATTTTCTCATTTTCCATAATCGAACTTGTATTGTCTTGAGATAAATATTTAACGGATTAACGAAGAAGAGGTTAAAATATTTCTGTACAAAGCATTAACGTTACAGGAAAAATTACTGAGTAATAAGAAAGAAAAGGAATTTTCAGTATGCTTATATATACAGAAAATTATTTTTACTTTTCAAAACCAAACTTTTTTGAATCACAAAAAAATTATACAAAAATAAATAAAAAAATGTTTGCTTACAACTGTTTTAGATACATGAGATTTCCAAAGGCTTCGGTTTTCAGAAGTGTCACTTCGGATGATGTTAATAACCTATAAAACAAAATTTTTCTTTTAAACATAATAATTTATTCTATGCGTCGCTTGAGAGTTAAGATATTAAAGTAAACCCTTCTTCAATAACAAAAAAAAAAAAAAAAAAAAAAAAACAGGAAAAGAGAAAAGGGATTTTTTTTCTAAATGTGTTTTAGTAAAAAAAAGAATAGAAAAAAATAATAAAAAAACATGGTTTTATAAGTTTCATGATAGTTTAGAGCTGTTGAGAAATGATACAATCCGAATAAAATCAATTTAAAAAACAATAAATGAGCAGGACATCACAGGTTGCTGTTGGAAATTAATGATTAAAAATTGAACATATATTTTTGGTCACAAGCAATCCTAAAAAAGCTCACATATTGAATTTTCGAAAAAAAGGGAAACAATGAAACCTTTGATCGAAAATTTCAAGTTATCATGTCAGAACATTATTATTTTTATATCATTATTTATCTTAATTAATTTAAGCCAATAACCAATTTTAACCGGTATGAAACAATCACGAGACTTCTCTATTGGTCTCTATCCCCATCCCCTCTCTATCTCTATCTCTATATATGCATATAATTTTTTAAACATTCATTTTTAATTTTTCTAGCTGACAAAAAAAAGTTTTGGAGCTCCATGATTTTGAGATGAAATAACAGCAACGATGTCATAGTTCTTCGTCAACCTTTTAAAAAAGCCTTTTCTGTCAAAGAAGCATCCATATTAATAAAGCAATACTGGTAAAAGCAGGTAAAAATATTTGTTACCCGTAAATTTCGAAGACATCAAAACCTCGTAACCCAAACAACATATTGTTTTTACATGATTAAAAAAATCTCACAACTGTAAAATAGATACAGGGCTATAAAAAATGGCATGTGACCATAATTATCAAACCGTTCACAGAAACGGAATAAAATTTTATTTTACTCTGTTTTGAGATACGCGCTTTTGAATCATATGAAAAGGAATGGTAAAGCTCTAACAGTTACAGTTACAGTGACAAAATTTCAAATGTCGACACCATTTTTTTATTGGAATGTGTTCTTTATAGCAATAAAACAATAAATAGAATTGGAACGATACCTGTAGATTAAAATAACCAACGTTAGATGGACTAAGAAAAAAAAGGGAAAATAATTGTGGTGAACCTAACAGTGATGTGAAATTCAACATATCGCTTTCGACAAGGTACGTTTTTTGACTCTAAGTACCATTTATCGTATGTAAAGTGCCATTGTAGAGGATATAGGTCAAGTAGATTATTCGTGAAACATAACAATATGCTTTTTCCTTTGTTTCTCGACTGTAATTGGGCATTTTCCTTTTTCTTCATAGTCTCTCTAGCGCTGGTGGTATTTGTGCTACAGGTACCGATAGAAAGTTGTTTGTTGCTTATATATTCCAATGAAAATAAGTAGGTGTTACCATTTAAAAATTTCCGAAACGTGGTCACTGTAATTGTAACTGTTAGAGGTTAACAGTTACAACTACAGTGACAATGCCTCAAAACACCTTGAATCAAAGTTGTATTAATGGTACCGTTAACGGTATGATAATTATGGTCTCATATATCGGAATAATTTGTTATCGAATTACCCTATATTAAAATTAAATGATCAAGGTTTCTAATATAAATTAGCAATCATTATTTTTAGTCCTATTCATAACTTCTTAATAAATAAATATACAACAGAAATTTCAGAATATTTATGAAAATAAAAAAGGAATATGATCCTAGTAAACACCATTATATCAGTACAACAAAAATTCATAAAATGTGTAAAGACAGAGCCGAGTGGAAATGAATAAATTTAATAATAAATAGAAAAACTAAGCAAAAAAATAAATGGTGATATCTAGTAACAATAAAATAAAGCTATATTTGCCACTATGTTCAAAAAGTGTCCGGAAGAATTTAATTAAAATTCAATCATAGTAAATACGATCTTTAAATTTAAATTAAACATGTTAACGATTCATATAAATATTTAAAACAATATAGAACTTTACTTCATTTAATAGTCTGAAAATGAATTTGCATTTAATAAGATTGTAATTTTAGCATGGTGGATTTTATAAAATAATGAATGTATGTAAATTGAGAATTTTCGATAATATTTGTTCATGGAAAGCTGTTCTTAGGAAAAATATATTTCTAATGTTCTGAATATATTTAATGACAATTGTTTTTTTTAAAAACAAGAAACTTTTGACTGGAATAAAAGCAAATGCAAACAAGTAAGGGAATCTGCCATAAGTGAATCACGCACTAGAAGACCAACTTTTTCATCTTATCGTCAATATAACGATCGGACCAGAGATTTCTTGCCAAGTGATAATTATAATAAAATCATTATCGAAAATAGCAAAGGCTATCGACGAATAATTCAAAACTTCAGTTCATCTTTTGACAATGTCAGCATTATCTGTGATTTTGTAACAAAACAGATAAGCAAATTAGGCTTGGCAAGCTTTGTGTTTACCTAGTATAACAACATATGAGTTTTGCTTATTTCTACAGAAAATTTCTTCTCCCGTATTCTCCGTTTTAATCCGATAATTAGAATAAGGAAAATTTGTTACGAACTCTGAAGGGGTTTTGAAAAAAAAAAGGAATCTAAAGCATTTTTTTTAATTATTGGAAAAAACGATGGCAAACTGCAATCGTAGGAAATTATTTTGAAGAAACTGCAATAAATTTTTAGTGATAAATTGATTTATTTCATTCCATTATTTCAGATACATTTTGATCGCAGCAGTACATCATTAACAATTGTGATCTTTGAAGTACAATCTTGCCATTTATTCTAAGGAATTAATTTTGCTTAATAGCTCATCTTTTTTCATTACAAAAGAAGGGAAATAAAAGATTTTTTTTAAAAAAAATTGATGGACAAAAGTATCAGCTACTAATTATATAAATAATTAAAATTACAAAAAGGTATAAAAATTGAAATGTGAAAAAATAATTTTTTTAGTACAGAAACAAAGATTCTCGTTTCTTCTAAATGAATTATAGCAACAAATGAACTGTCAATTTTCTGTCCCCAAAGAATACAAAATAACAATTATTTCCTTTTACAACCTTAGGTAAGGTTAATAATTACATTAAAGATTAATCATATTTTTGAATACAAGCTATCAGTCATATAATTTGTTTAATATTCTAATAATATTTTGAGCATATCCAATTGGAAGCATGATAAAAATGCTAATAAAATATTATTGATTTAAAAGTAAATATAACAACAGAAAAGAAAGTTTCCTTTTTTCAAACTAAAATGTCAGTAAAATAATTACTTTTAATTAATTAATATTTAAATAAACTATAGATAATTAATAAATTTTAGTGAAAACTGTAGTAAAATCATTTTAGAACTATTTTTATGAATAAAAAGTAATTTTAAGGAAGAAACGGCATACATTTTTTTTGAATATAATACATCTATAATAGAACTCAGAAAAAACCTATAATTCACAGGTGATATCAGAATTGTCAATTACTAAAAGAATTTTTTGAAAAAAAAATGTAAAATTCTCAAACGAATTAATAGTATTTTTCTTTTATCTTTTTTAGATATCTGTGACAAAGGACATTTTTAATTATTTGTAATAATTCAGATATAAAACAAATCTTAGTTTTAACTTGAAATTTGCTGAAATTAATTCAAAATTCTATCCAATTTACCAAAATTGGTTTTTGGCAAATCCAATGCCAGCGAAGAAAAGAATTCTAATTAAAAACATTCTAATAAACGAAATTCGAAGAACTAGATCATTTGAAGTTATCTCTTTTTTTCAGAAATCAACAATTATTCAATAATTAATTTTCACAAAAGCAATATTCATCATTTATTCATTCAGTAATTTTCACTTAAGCAAAACTGTTGCAACTGTTGTCTTAAACAACGTGTTGTGTTTGTTTTTTTATGTAGATGCGCTCACTGTCCATTTATATCGGATCCCAATATTTAATTTCTAAGACATTACATATAGACAAATAGTTCCGAGTATAAAAATACTTCAAGTGACTTGAAGAATCATGTTTTATGTTGTTTGAGTCAATAATTGCATTTTTGAAAAATCTATAAATTCTAAGATCAACCAATCCTATCAATCATATTACGGAGAATATTCGTGATATTTTAAACGAAACAAAAACAAAAACAAAAAAGAAACATTGCCCTGCGACTAAATCAGACTGTTTCAGATTATGAAAAAATGAAAGTCATTATTTTAGACAGAATTTAAAAATAAATTCAGGTGCATAGCTTAGCTTCATGGTATCGTTTGGAAAGTGAAATTGTGCACTGATTTATTACTTTTTCCAATTTTTCCTTAAAATAAATTTGTTGATCCCGTTGTAGGATAAACAGTTGCACTTATGTAAAATATCGTCCAGCTGGTTGGAAGCCTCTTTAGTCCTCCTGGCAACTGGGAGTGAATAAATCGTCATCAACATTTAACTGGCCAATAAATTACGAGTGTATATATATATATATATATATATACACTCGTAATT
>JAOUZG010012033.1:760244-809729 GCA_026289955.1 Argiope argentata | reverse complement strand
GGCGAATTGCAACAACTCGACGTGTCATGGAGTCCACAAGTCGTTGGAAATCCTCTGCAGGAATATTGAGCCATGCTGTCTGTATAGACGTCCATAATTGTGAAAGTGTGGATGGTGCAGGAGTTTGGGCACGAACGGACCTTTCGATGCTGTCCCATAAATACTCGATTTGATTCATATCGGGCTATCTAGGTGGCCAGATCATGCGCTGGAATGGTCCGGAGTGTTCTTCAAACCAATCGCGAACGGTTCCGGCCCGGTGACGTGGCGCATTGTCATCCATAAAAATACTATCGTTGTGTGGGTACGTGAAGTCCATGAATGGCTGCAAGTCTGCAAGCAGCTGAACATAACCATTTCCAGTAAATGATCGGTTCAGTTGCACCAGAGGACCGAGTCCATGCCATGTAAAAACAGCCCACATCATTATGCAGCCACCACCAGCTTGAACGGTGCCTTGCTGACAGTTTGGGTCCATGGTTTCGTGGGGTCTGCGCCACACTCGAACTCAACCATCAGCTCTTAACAACTGAAATCGTGACTCATCTGACCACGCCACGGTTTTCCACTGGTCTAGGGACCAGTCTATATGCTCACGAGCCCAAGAGAGTAGCTGCAGGTGATGTCGTGCTATCATAGCCCAAGGAAGACAAATTTCGCCGCACAGTCCTATCGGACACGTCCCTCGAACGTCCCACATTGATTCCTGCAGTTAATTGACGAAGTGTAGCGTGTCTATTAACATTGACCATTCTACACAGACGTCGGTGGTCTCGGTCGTTAAGTGCAGGTGGTCGCCCACTGCGCTGTCCATGGTGGGATGGGATGCCTGAAATTTCATACTCTCGGCGCACTCTTGATACTGTGGATCTCGGAATGTCGAATTCACTACCTACATCCGCAATGGAAGGACCCATGCGTCTAGCTCCAACTAACATTCCACGTTCAAAGTCTGTTAATTCTCGTCGCGCCGCCATAAATCACGAAAAACCTGTTCACATGAATAACTTGAACACAAATGAAAGCTCTGGAAAACAAACAGCGCATTTATACCTTTTCGCTGCGATACTACTGACATATGTAAATTTGCATATTGCTATCCTATGACTTTTGTCACTTCAGTGTAGATCAGTATTTTCCAAAAATTTCTTTCAAAATGGTAAACGCAGATCAAAAATATATACAAGAATATATCGGATTATTCTTGTCGCCAAATATCTTCTAAAAGGCAAAAATCCAAAGATAATGATTGACAGCCCTTTAGATAATCATTTTAGTAAAAGTAAAATCGAATTTATGTTTTTAAACTACATCTCTTGATCCAATCTCGAATTTGAAAAAATAAACTAATTTTGTCGTGAAATTTTAATCTCTCTCATAAATTATTATAAAAATGTATCCAATGATTGTGCGCTTATCAGTACACAACTTCAAAACACTATAGAGCCCGAAGAACTTAAACCAGAAAATTACTGCCGATATTTAAACAATTTAAGAAAGAAAAGTTTCTTTAATGCTTCCACAGCATTTCTTAATTTTTTTTAACAAACGCTCATGCAACAGACTTAACAGTGAACAATCTTTTTCAGCCACTAAGAATTTTAAGGTAAACGATAGCATATATTTTACAAATTTTCAGTCTGTAACAATAACTGAACTAACACAATTAACTAAATTAAACAAACCCTACAGCAGGTCCTCAAGCAGGGATTAGTGATAAAATGGAGATAAAAATTCTTTCGCATATGCAAGCAGTAGAAAGTAACATTAAATACATTAGATATATTCTAAGGGGTTTCAAGAAACTAGATGTGTTCATTAGATTAAGATTGAAGACCAGAAAAAAATATCCTTTCTATCTTCTATTATAAGAAACACGGAATGAAACGTAATTTTATATAAGGATAAAATATATAATTTTTTGAATGAAAATAACGAAAATCTTTTTATATAATTTTTTTGTTAACTGTTAGTCTCACTATTTTTTTTTCTCTAAAAAAACTACTTTTATAAAAAAAATATAAAATGCATCGATTAATCATTTTTTTCTTTTTTTTATGTCTGCACGTTGCTAGTTAAAAAATAAAAATTAGACTAGAAGCCGAAAATGTCATTAGTAATAAGCGTTTATTTCTCGAAATTAAAAAAAAATTTGCTGCCAATTTAGGCAGTACATTTCATTAGTAAATTTTACCTTATACAAATAAAATCTTTTTATGGCCAATTAATGTATATATTTTTTAATGTAAGAACTATGTTTAAATTAAAATATTTAAAAAAATAAAAATCTACATTTTTGATTTTAAAAAATTAACTACAAGAAATTACAAAGAGAACTGAGTACATTGCAATTTAACTAATTTTTTTGATAGATGTAGGATCATAACGACACTTTTTTATTATTTCAAAATTTGAATTTCTAAAACAAATTAAAGTAAATAAATGTTTGGCACTCTTTTCTACATAAGTAATGAAACTAGATTGAATCAGTCTAAGAATTGCAAATAGGTACATCTTTTAAAAATGCTAAAAAATGTTATAAATTATCATCAGAATGTGTTCAGATGAAATTCTTTTCTTCTGACTATAAGCATTAAAAATCTCGTATCGATATGTCCAGGGTGGCCGAGTGGTTATGGCATCGGCCTTCGACGACCCGCTGGCGAAGGTAAATGAGTTCCGGTCCTGAGGTAGTCAAGATCGCTTTAAAAGGGAGATTAATAATTATAGTCAGAAAGCATCGATACAAAAATAATCAAGAACATATTAAATTAAAGAGAGACTGTTGGAAACACAGCAATCGTTGTAACCTGTCCGTCCGGAAAAACGCGAAGCTTCCGATCAACGCATCAAACTCGCTGAATCAGAGGTTGCAGAATGGAAGAGAGGAGCCACGACAGCCCCCCATATTCCGGGCCAGAGGGTCAAAGATAGCCGATTCACTGAGTGATCGTAGGTTCGAATCCTACTCCTGGACGTTCTTTTTTATTATTATTACTCTGAAGGTTTTTTTTAGGAGTTAAGGATTCTGTCATTATGATTTCTTTCAGTTTCTAGTTAAAGCTTCAGTTTCTTTCCCATAAAATATTTCATTTACCAGTTGAAATTTTATTCTTAAAATTCGTTTATTTTTTTAAAAAAACAATACAGAACGTTAGGAATATTTAATACAACTAATCTGTCAAACACACTGTTAAATTTCTACGAAAAATTATTGTCTGAAAATATTTCAATGTAGAAAAAACGTAAGGTGTTATAAAAAAAAGACTTGGAGAATTTTATTTGAATCAACCGAAGAGCACAGAATTTGTGAGGCTCTGCATTTTTATAGATGCGATTATGTAAATTAGAGATGAATTACATAAGCAGAGAAGTATACAATCATTTTTATAAAGATACTTAAAAGGCAAAAAAAAATGTGATGTAGAATTTTTTCTTTTTCTCTTTTTAAGCCATGAACAAATTGAAAAGTTTGGAAACTATCTGAAACATCATAAAATGCTATCATTTTATGCTTAATCAACTTATCTCTATATTATATGAATAATAACAACAAAAGAAATTTTACTTAATACCACCACGGTGGCGGTGGCGAAAATAACGAAAAACAATGTAGTGAATGAAACTGAAACACAATTTTTAAAATTTATTAATAGAGAAAAACTCGGCAGGGGGTAAATAAAACTCATGCATTTTAATATCTATTTAAGTTTCTAATTAAAGCTTCGATTTCTTTTCAAAAAAAGTATTTCAAAATTTTACTAGTTGAAATTTTATTTTTGGAAATCGCATACTTTAAAAATAATACAGATTGTTAAGAATGTTTGATACAAAAAATCTTTTAAACCTACTTGCTAAATTGGTATGAAAAATTAATGTATGAAAATGTTACAAAGTAGAAAATTGGAATATTTAAATAAAGTTAAATTGAAAAGAACCTGTAAGAAATACAGTAATCTCTGAAACCTGTCTGGCCGGATAAATGTGAAATTCTTGATATTAAATTTGAGCTCTAGGTTGCTGAATAAAAGCGATGATCCGAGATAGGCTACCTATTCTGGGGTGCAGGTTCAAGAATTGCCGATTCACAGACAGATTGAGGTTCGAATCCTACTACTGGATGTGTATTTCCAGAATTCTGTTTGTTTTGCTGGGGATTCATGTTTTCTACTTATCTTTCCTTCCATCTTTTAATTAAAATATCCCTTTCTTATTAAGCAAAATGTATATGTATGGAAATCTTGTTGTTACTTATGGCACTTGCCATGGACAAGCCTCGCTGATACATCAGCAGATTTTAATCCGAATATATACGTCTCCTGTTTTACAAGCATACCATCTAAGGCCAAGAATACGACTTACCTGCACACACGTCACAACCCTTTATAGGGGCGGACTACATTCATGCAAATTCATTCATACATCTCAGATCGTAATTTAGACCTGGAAAAGAGAACGATCACCTCTGACCCAGTATCCCCAGTGGTATTACTCTCGACATGGAGGACTTTGCAACCACGAACAGATTTAACGAGCGCCAATTGCCACACACTCGGGGAATCTTTTGACCGATGAGCTTCGAACCCGCAACCTAAGGAGTACGAGTCCAACGCTCTACCAACCAGGCCATCCCGGCCCCTGTGGAATTCTTAGAAGTAGAAAGCGTTTTTTTTAAAAATAAATTTGTATATATGAAAAAAAAGTACAAACTATAGCAATATTTAGAAACGAAACACGATTTATAAAATTGTACTAAAAATATTCCCATATATTTAATTAAAAATTAATCTATTAAAGAAAAGTTAAACAAATGTCAAAAAATACACGTGGAATTCTGTGAAAATCAATGAGCGCCTTAAGATCTTTATGGCACAGAAGTTTTAAATACGAGATTATGAAAAATAGAAATATATATATAAACATAAAAGAATGAAATATATTCTTTTGTCTTTAAGTATAAAAAAATTGAAAACACCTTAGATTATTGTTTGCTTTAAAAATATTAAAAGTTATACGAATATAAACTAGAACATCATAAAACGATTTTATTTCAGGATTGATTAACTTAATTCTACATTAATTTTAATTTTACAATTAGTAACATAATGCGTTCTGTCCTCAAAACCCCTTTAAGAAATTGGACCTGTTGAAATCATTATCCTGATATAAAACGGTGTAACATGAAAAATTCCTTAATAAAATTCCAAATTTATAATTGTTGAAAAGCTACCATTAATGACTCTTATTTATCAAAAAATTGAGTCAAATATAAAAATATTTAGGCTTATATGATTATATCTAATTTCTGATTTTATTAAATCAAAAAAGGATTTCAACTTTTAAGAAAAGCATAGTAGTAAGAAAAACAATTTTAACTACAAAACTATAAAAATGTTATTATGTTAATTTATAATCATACATATAAACATTAATAAGATCTTATGCATTAGTCAACTTTCAAATACTATAACAGAGATATTTCCAATTTAAGTTTTTGGATTGGCTTTAGAATTGCTAAACCTTCTTAAAATCAAGAAATATTGTTAAGATTTCATTTGTTTCAAGCCCAATTTTATATTAAATAAATGTATCGCACCCATACAAATAAAAACTATTTCAAAATCGAAATACAAGTGCTCCGAATACAAATAGTAGTTTTGCTTGCTTCAATTAAACGAATGACGTTTGGGGAGGGCTATAATTACACTCAATGGACAATTTCAGAATCTATTTGCTTTTGCAACACTAAAAATGTTTAAGAAGATATCAAGAATTACCAATTGTGGGGTATAGTAATATAGATAATTATTTTCCAAAAATTGCTTTCAAAATGGTAATCGCAAGCCAAAAATACTTCTAATGTTATGTTAGACCCTACTATCAGACAAATAGATGTTAGTGGTAAATTCCAAAATTTGGAGAAAAAAGCTACATTAATAAATGATAGACAGTAGGAAAATCCAATCCATATTTATACATTACATTGGTTGATTCCATCTTGTAGTTGATAAAACAATAAAAACTATCATGCATAAGACTATGTAGATGATATAAATGTTTACTCTGTAATAGCAGCGGAACTCAAATTACCGAAATTAAAAAAAGAGATGAAACGGATCGTTTAAATACGAACTAGCAATAAAAATGATTCCTTCTTACTTATAGCAATAAAAAAAAAGAGTAATATACATTAAGGATGCTTGACGGCAAGCTTAGTATTTCATACAATGAGATGAGTTCATTATATTAACATAAAAATAAAGCTTTTGAAGTTTGAAATAGAATACCGCCTTTTATTTTCAATTGCAATAAACGTCAGCATCCAAGCACGTTAAAAACATCAAATTTCATCAAAAGTTACATTTTTAATTAAAAATCTTTATTTTATAGACCAATCTTTGAGCTACCCAAAACAGGTTTACTTTTATCTCTGTGTCAATTAGAAGTCAAGATATTAATACTTTTGTAAGGATCGGTAAACCGGACGTCAACATTTAAATAACCGGCAGTAACAATTTAAAAAGTCAAAAACAAGTTAAAAATTTGTATGAATACAAATTTAGTTTTAAATTGAGAACATTTTTTGCAATGCAAAATGCAAAATGGCCCTGAAAGTTTCAACGGTGTTTTACGGAAATTTGTATCTTAAAAAATCTTTGTTGAGCTCTGTACCTTCAATTATGGGCATGCATACCTGTTAAACATTTTAATGAAAGATATATAGAATTACTGAATATTCTTAAGGTATTTGGAGTACATCCTACTGCATATGCTGTTTAACATTTTCTAAACTCGATAAAGACATATTAAACGGATTTAAACTGCATTTATTGCCAAGTACAAAAATTGCCAGAAAAAAATAAAATGATAAAAAATAAGAACATTATTTCAAACTGAAGAGGCAGAACGTATATTCTATAAATATGTTGATTTTCAAGTATGTACACACATAATTTATTGTAGAAACATGTTACTGTATAATGTAAATGCATTTTTCTCAAAATAGATTTTTACTTCTTTAATGTTACTTCAAATCAAATAACAGAAAATATAATTATCATATTACTATGAAATTTGGTGAGCTTTGTCCATACAATATTTTCTAGGTAACAAATTATAATTAAAAAAGTAGAAAAACTAGGAATTTAGATTGAGTGATTTTTTTTTAAAAAAATTAGAGCTCATTGATTGAATACAAACATCATAAATTTATTTAAAATTTCTTGATAAATCTTTGAATTGGTTCTAAAATTTTTACTTATAATTGTAAATATAGGATAGTAGTTCATTCCCTAGAAAAAATATGCGGTTTATTTAGGTACAAGTTTTGTTCGGATGAGAGTAATAGTTTTTTTTTTGTCGCCAATTTGAAGTTTTAAATTTATTTGCTTAAATTTACGCTATAAAATGGTAATTCTCAAAAACTTCTAATGTTTATTTAGATTATTGATATACTATAACTAATTTTGATTGGCCTCAAACCCAAAAATATGGTTAAAGTATGTCTACAACATGTTTTTTCTAAAAAGTAGAAACTTTTTAATTTGCTTATAGTTTAAAAATAATAGAAGAAAAATCGACATCACGTACATTTTTTTATCCTTTACGTGTCTTTATAAAAAAAAATGTATATTTCTCTGTTAAAATATTTCATCTCTAATTTACGTAATCACATCTATAAGATTTCAGAATCTCAAAAATTCCTATGTTTTCCTGAGATTCTAACAAAATTATCAGTGTCTTTTTTTTATAGAATCTTAAGCATTTTGCAAATATTCCCATTTTCTACTTTGTAATATTTCCAGGTTATACATTTTCATAATAATTTAGCAAGCATGTTTAGAAGATTTGTTGTATTAAATATTATGATCATTCTCTATTGTTTTTATAGTATGCGATTTTTAAAAATAAAATATATTTATGGCAAAGAAACTGAAGTTTTAACCAGAAATTGAAAGAAATTATAATAACAAAACCATTACCCCCTAAAAAAGTATTCGGAATAAAAAAAATAAAAAAGAACGTCCAGGAGTAGGATTCGAACCTACGAACACTCAGTGAATCGGCTATCTTTGACCCTCTGGCTCAGAATAGGGGGACTGTCGTGGCTCCTCTCTTCGATTCAGCGGCAACATCTGATTCAGCGAGTTTGATGTGCAGATCGGGAGCTTCGCTTTTTTCCGGTCGGACAGGTTTCAACGATTGCTGTGTTTCCAACAGGCTCTCTTGAATTTAACATGTTCTTGATTATTTTTGAAACGATGCTTTCTGAATTTAATTATTAATCTTCCAAGGGAAACTTGACAAAGTCAGGACCGGAACTCAATCAAGTGTATAAGAATTCCGAATCCCATAAATCCTATGTTATTCTGAGATTCCAAGAAAATTATCTGTCTTTTTAATGATATCATCTTAGTTGTTTTTCTAAAATTACAATTTTCTATGCTGTAATATTTTCAGATAATTATTCTTCATTGTAGTTTAGAAAGATTGTTTAAAATATCTGTTGTATCAAATATCCTTAACGTTGTGTATTGTTTTTAAAATTTGCGATTTTTTTAAAAGAAATTTCAACTGAAAAAATCTTGAAGTAATTTTATGGAAAAGAAAACGAAGCTTTAATCAGAAATTGAAAGAAATCATAATGACAAAATCATTATCTCCTTAAAAAAACATCATCCGGAAACAAAAAATACCCAGGAGTAGGATTCGAACCTACGATCACTCAGTGAATCGGCTGTCTTTGACCCTCTGGCCCGGAATAGGGGGACTGACGTGGATTCTCTCTTCCATTCTGCAACCTCTGATTCAGCGAGTTTGATGCGCAGATCAGGCGTTTCACGTTTTTCCGGGCAGACAGGTTACAACGATTGCTGTGTTTACAACAGGCTCTCCTCAATTTACAAAGTTCTTGATTATTTTTGAAACGATGCTTTCTGATTTGGCTAATCCCTCTGCTTAGGCGATCTCGAAGAACTCAGGACCGGAACTCATTTACCTTCGCCAGAGAGCCGTCGAAGACCGATGCCATAACCACTCGGCCATCCTGGACACATCGCTGCCAGATTTTTTTATTCTTATAGTTAGAAGAAAAGTACCTTGAAAGAAACAATTATGATGGAATTTCATAGTAGTTTTTTTTTCAGTCTCCTAGCAAGATGTACCTATCTGTAGACTGATTCAATCTAGTTTCATTACTTATATAGAAAAGAATACCAAATATTTATTTATTTTAATTTTTTTGAAAATTCATTTTTTGAAAATGATAAAAAAATTCTTCATGATCATATGTTTATTAAGAATAAATTTAGCTAAATTAAATGGCTTTAGTTCTTCCGTAATTTCTTGCAATTTGAATTTTTTAAAAAAGAAATGTAATTGTTAATTCTTTAAAAACACAAATATAATTAAAATTCATTCAAAATAATTTTCAAAAAATTTAAAGGTTAATTTCAATAAAATGATTAAATTGGTATGATGTAAAACTAAGGCATCTCAGATTAGCAGTAAGAGTAGACATTTTAACTGAAATAAAGGTCTGTTAATGCTTATTTTGTTTACTTTTGTCTATTTTATTTCTAAAAACATTTCTTGCTACCATATAATCAAATATTATACAAAAAAAGAAATTTTTCATATTTTATAATAAAATTAAATTTATTTTTGGATGCATACTAAAATTTATATTTTATAATAAAACTAATTTAAAAATTTAAAAAATATTCAAAATTTCATTTTTGGAATAATAAAATTCATTCATATAAAAAATTCGTATTCCATGTTACTTGTAATTGCAGTAAGAAAGACTTTCTAATTTATTTTTTCTCCTGACTGCAATCTTAATCTAACTAACCCATCTTGTTGTTTGAAATCCCAAACCTGTTCATAAACATTTATGATGCATTTTACGTTACTTTCTACTGCTTGTATGGGAGGTGGAATTTTTTACCCCTTGATATCACAAATCTCAAGTTTAACGATCAGTTCTTACTATTGTTTAACTCGGGCAATGATGATGTTTGGTATGTCTCTTTTAAGCACTGCATTTTTGTAAGATCCACTATTTAGTCTTTTGCCTTGAAGTATTTCAGGTGGTTGGAAAGCATTCTTTACTTTCAAGTCTGTTTCCTGAGATTTTTTTAAAATTTATTTTCCAGATGTCTATAGCTTTTCGTAAAATAAACAATACACGGCAAACGACATGCTGTCGTGTGTATCAAAAAAAATTTTTTTTTGGTAATTTATAAAATGATACCATGAATTTCGTTTCACATGTATTTCAGGCATATTAATATTTAAAAAACATGTATGATTCCTACATATTTCTTAGATAAATTTTTATGATAAATTATGAGATTGCTTAAACTTTCATGGTAAAATCAGTTAGCTTTTTTAAACTGCGGTATTGAATTAAGCGTTTTTATGTACAAATCTAAATTGGTTTCCTCTATTGTTAGTCATTATCTAAGGAATTCATTGTCTTACAACTTTAGGACTATATTCTTTTAGAGGCATTTTTCTACTAGTATAGTCAAACATAATCTTAAACGTATCTTTTCACTTTTTCATTAACAGAAGAAACAGAAAATTTAACTACAAATTGAAGGAAAGGAAAATTTAAAAATTAAGATTTTACAGCAAAAACTTCGAATTCATAAGAATATACATCAAGGAGCAAGATTCGAAACTGTGATCACTCAGTGAATTGACAATCTTTGATTCACTAGTCGGGTATTAGAGATTTACGGATGATTATCTCTCTATTCTGAGATATAGGGCTCGACGAACTTAACAAGCAGATCTTGAAGGGAAAGGGAGGGGAAAGGGCTTATTAGAACAGATAGGTTTCAACGATGGCTGCATTTTCCACAGAATTCCTCCATTTTAAAACATGATTTTTTTTTTATAAATTCTATTGAATTCGCATTGTTTTCTGGTTTCATGATTGATCTTCTTTTAATTTGGCGTTAACAAGCACTTGAAACGAAACTCAGTTACCTTTGGAATAGGATCAATGAAGTCTGATGCCATAACCACTCTGCCAACATTAACAAAACGCAAGGTTTTTAATTCTTAGAGTTAGAAGAGATTTCCGATCGAGAGTTAATCAAGATCGCTTTAAAAAGGGTCAATCACAAAGTCAGAAAACATAGTTTCCAAAATAAATATCAGCGTTTCAAATTAACGAGAGCCTGTAGGAAATATAGCAATTGTTAAAAATTGTTTGTCCTTGTAAACACGGAACTTCCTATCCGCATATAAAACATGCTGATAATCCCATTATTCCCAGCTAGAGGGTCAAATATTGCCAATTCACTGATACATTATAGATACGAATCCTGTTCCTGGATGTGTGTTCTTACAATTCTGGATAGTTTACTAGGGAGTCATCAATTATCTTTTAATCAGACTTTTAATTAATTCTTCATTTTCCTTTCTTAAAAAATGTATAAAAAATAAACTAAATTTTGAAAATTTATTTTAATATGAATAAATTAAAATACATTTTCAAAAAAAGAAAAGAAATACATTATATGAACAAATAAATAAATGACAGTAGCAGTATTTAATACAACAGATCTTTTAATGATTTTTGTTATGATTGCGTAAAAAAATTATCTTATATTTATTTAGGAAATTATAATGTTAGAAAAACATACTTAAACTAATGTCATAAAATACACCAATAATTAAATGGGCCTAGTTAATAAGTTTTTTTTTTTTTACTTTTTGGGGGGGAGGAGGGTATACTTTTTTTCTGTTTCGCATGGTTGCAAGAAATTTGTTGAAAAAATATTAGAAGATAAGTAAATGAAATTGTCACCAAAAGATTTATAAAGGCGCAAATATTTTATAAAAATTACGTAAATATGAATATGCAGAGATAACTTCTTTAGAAATCTTGATTGAAATATATTTTGAATTAAATAGTTCTCCCTTTGTCCATTGTTTGTTTGTTTTTTTCAAAAAATGATATTTTTTAAAAAAATTGAATCTTAACCGGTCGTACGTTCATGATTTTTTTTCAAAAATGAAATAAAATTTTAATTAAAAAATGAAAGAAAAAATAATTATAAAATCATGATTCCCCTGCAAAATATCCTGAATAATAAAAATGCTCATCCAGGAGCGGGATTCGAACCTGCGATCACTCGATAAATCGGTACTCTTTAACCCTCTAACCAGAAAAGAGGTGGTTACTGTTGAACTGCTATTCTATTCTGCAGCTTCTGCTCAATGAGCCTAATTAGTAGATAAGAAAGAGGGATCGTGCCTATTTTGACAGACAAGACTTAACGATAGCTGTATTTCTATCGGGATTTCTCCAAAAAAATATTTAATGTTTATGTTTTAAACAATTTTTGCTGATTAAGGCGTTTTATACATGATCTGTATGATTTTTTTTTATCAGAACTCATCTATTTCAGCTAGAGAGTCATTGAAGGCCGATGCTATAACCACTCGGCCTTCCTGAACACGTCGTAAGATTAAAAATCTTATATTAAACCTCTAAACAGTTTCATTTTCTTTACTATCTAATAAGATGACACCTTCTATTTTGGGAATGTTTTCTGATTTTAATTCAAATGGAAATTCGTCGAATACTTGACTTATCTACGTATTCGAAGTCATTTTACTATTGAATTATAATTGATATGAATGGTTTATTTTTTGTTTACAACTATCAAAATTCGATAAATCGATGCAAAATAGCACACGGGCAAAACAAAGACAGGAACCTTAGTAGGATCAAATTTTAACGATGTTTACTAATTAAGGTTCTTTACACGTGATCTTGACGAAACCATCTACCGTAACTGGAGATTTGTTGAAGGCCGACGCCATAACCACTCTGTCATTCTGAACGCGTTATAGGTTTATAACTCTTGTATTTAGAAGAAAAGAATTTAGTAAATGTCGAATTTAGATGACATTTTTCACAGGGTTGTTCAGTTTTCTAAAAAGATGAATCTCTTTTTTTTTTCGCTGCTATAGTGCTTCAATTTAATCGCAGTTGCTTAGAAGAAATATTTTTATTTATTTATTTACTTACTTGTTTGTTGGAAATTCAAATGTGTTAAACGATAAAAAGTTCGTGGAGTTTATTATCATATATGCATTCAAAATAATTTCAAGCAAATTAAAAATTATTAGTTTATTTAACAAATTAAAACACCTCGTTTTGATTTACTTAAAGAAAGAAATTAAGATCACAGAGCAAACGTAGATAATTGGTTCCTGTAAGGATCTGAACAGGTCTTTACTTTTTTCTCTATTAATTGTCTATTGGTTTTGACTTATTGTGTTCACAGCCAGATAAAGATAATTTTGTCGAAATATTTTTCAGGGATAAAGAGATTAAAAGCGTGAAAAGTCACCAAAGTCTCGAGTTGAAAAATTTTTGAAGACTAAAATAATTCGTAGCTGAAATTTTTTGGAAGAAGAAGAAATTAACAAGTATTAAAAAATTTGCTCATAATGAAATTGCCAAAAATTTCTTACAGCTATTTCTTATGCAGTAGCTATTCATTGACTATTTTGAATATTTAAACATTTTAATTAGATTTTTAGCAAAGCCTTAATCTAAATGTTCAGCATTTTGCCTCATAGCTTAAGAGTATTATATTGCAAAATAACTATTTTAAATCACTCAGAAATTAAAACCTTCATTTATTTAAAAAATAGAATATTAGAGAGTATGAGTTTCATTTCCTCACAGAGTTTTTCACAGTTAATAAATTTAAAAAAATGTTTTGATTTCATTTCTCAAAGATATTTTTATTCTTTTTGTCACAACTTTTATAACATCAGTCGATTGCGATGGTATTAAAAAAATCCCTTCTTCATGTTGTTTTTCGTATAATATATTGATAAATTGATCTTTCATAAAATGATGGCACTTTATAATGTTTGAGCTTGTTTCGAAACTTTTTAATTTTTTTATGGTTTAAAAATAATAAAAGAAAAAAATCTACATAACATACACTTTTTTTAGCTCTTTAAGTATTTTTTAAAAACAAATGTATGTTTTTCTGTTGATATAATCCATCTCTATGCAATCAAGTGTATAAGAATTCCTAATCTCACAAATCTTATGTTATTCTGAGATTCCAAGAAAATTATTCGTTTTTTTTATTGATAGCATCTTAGTTATTTTTCTGATATTGCAATTTTCTACATTGTAATATTTTCAGATAATTATTCTTCATTGAAATTTAGCAAGAGTGTTTAAAATATCTGTTGTATTAAAAATTCTTAACGTTGTGTAGTATTTATAAATTTGCGAATTTTTGTTAAAGAAATTTCAACTGAAAAAATCTCGAAATAATTTTATGAAAAAGAAAACGAAGCTTTAATCAGAAATTGAAAGAAATGATGATGACAAAATCATTTTCTTCTAGAAAAAGTATTCTGAATCGGAAAAAATAATGAACGCCCAGGAGTAGGATTCGAACCTACGATCACTCAGTGAAGCGGCTGTCTTTGACCCTCCGGCCCGGAATTTGGGGACTGACGTGGATCCTCTCTTCCATTCTGCAACCTCTGATTCAATGAAATTGATGCGCAAGGTGGGAGTTTCGCGCCTTTCCGGACGGACAGGTTACAACGATTGCTGTGTTTACAACAGGCTCTCCTCAATTTAACATATTCTTGATTATTTTTGAAACGATGTTTTCTGCTTTGGTTATCCTCTCTGTTAATTCGATCTTGAAGAACTCAGGACCGGAACTCATTTACCTTAGCCAGAGGGTCGTCGAAGGCCGATGCCATAACCACTCGGCCATCCTGGACACGTCTCTAAGGTATTTTTAATGTTTATAGTCAGAAGAAAAGAAATTCGCATGAACAAATTCTGATGATAATTTATAACTTTTTTTTCAGTCTTCTAAAAAGTGATAATTCTCTGCAGTTCCTAGACTGATTTAATCTAATCTCATTGCTTATGTAGAAGAGAGTACCAAACATTTATTTATTTTTCTTCGGAAATTCAGATTTTATAAAGGATAAAAATAAATTTAGCTAAATTAAAATGCGCTGATTTCTTCCATAATTGGTTGCAATTTGCCATTTTTTTTAAAAAAATGCAATTTTTAATTTTTTAAAAAAGCATAAATATTAGCAAATTTTATTCAAATTTATTAAAGAAAATCTTAAAATTGAATTTGCAGTAAAACAATTAAGTCCGTATGAGGCAAAAATTTAAGTATTCCAAATTAGAAGTGAAAGTATCTATTTTTCCCGAAACAAAGGTCCCCTTATTGCTTCTTTCGTTTGCTTCCACTCCATTTTTTTAATAAAAAATTTCTTTCTACCATGTAAATAAATATTAAACCAAAAAAGAAATTTTTCACATGTTTTAATTAAAATTGAATTTATTTTTAGAGACTTATGACAAAATTAATATTTTATGATAAACTTAATTAAAGATATTTTAAAAAATTATTTTCAGCATTAAAAATATTTTACATTTTCTTCTTATATAAAATTCTGATTTTATCTTTATTGTAATTGAAGTAAGAAAACGGCAATCTATTTCTAAGTTTTTTTTTCTTTCGACAGCAATCTTAATCT
The DNA here is from genome assembly GCA_026289955.1 of Argiope argentata. NCBI lineage: Eukaryota > Metazoa > Arthropoda > Arachnida > Araneae > Araneidae > Argiope > Argiope argentata. The sequence goes on along the minus strand of JAOUZG010012033.1, from coordinate 794,156 downwards.
AATAAGCATATCATGTTATTTGAATTCTCAAACCTGCTTTCTAACAATAATAATGCATTTTTTCACTTTACATTCTACGGCTTGTATGCGAAAAGGAATTTTATTTTCTTGATATCGCAAATCCCGAGTTCAACAATCAGTTCAAACTCTTGTTTAATTTAGTTATGATAGTTTGTCTGTTACTTTTATAGACTACATTTTCTGTATTTTCCACAGGCTTCCGTCAGCTTAAAATCTTCTTATTAATTTTTGAAACGATGTTTTATAATTTATTAATTAATACTCTTTTAAGGCAACGTTAATGAACGCTTGACCGGAACTCAGTTACCTTTGTCAGAGAATAGTTGAAGCCTGATGCCCTAATCACTCAGCCAACCTGGGCATAAAGCGCGCGCTGTAATTCTATTCTTATAGTTAGAAGAAAATAGTAGCTGTCCTTAGATAATCAAGGTCTTTTTAATAAAAAAGCCAGTTACGAAGTCAGAACACATCGTTACGAAAATAAACAAGAACATGTTAAATTAAAGAGAGCTTGTAGAAAATACTGCAATTTTTGAAACATGTCTGTCAGGATAAACGCAAAACTCCTATTCTGCGCATCAAAATCGTTGACTCAAGAGTTACTGAATTGAGGAGAGGATCCCCGACAGTTGCCTTATTCCGAGCTAGAGGATCAAATATTGGCATTTAACTGAGTGATGGTAGGTTCGAATCGTTTTCTAGGATGTGCAGTTTTATTATTCAGGATATTTTGCAAGGTAATTTTTATTTTAGCATCATTTTTTCTTTGAATATTGAATTAAAATTCCAGTTTTTCTGTGCCAAAAAAGATGTAGCTAGTTGAAATTTTATTTAAAAAATAGCATATTAAAAAAAGTACAAAACGGTACAAAACATTCAGTGCAGCAAAACTTTTAACCACGATTGCTAAAAACTCTGCAAAACAGTCTCATATATTAAATTAGAAAATTAAAAGATTAGATAAATAAAGACTTATGCTAATGTGAAAAAACGTGGGTAATTTTGTTGGAATCTCAAATTAACATTGGATCAGCAATATATACATGATTTCGCGTTATGTCTATCCATCTGTGAACACAGCAAACCAAAAGGTCTTTAACTAGAATGAAAAAGTTTGGTATGGGTTTATATTCCAAATTTGTATTTTATCAAATCTTTGACAAATAAATGAATAAGACCTGGTAAACAGATTTCGAATGTTGGATGTAGATACGTATCAAATTTGAAACCTAATTCATTAATGACCTGATCATATCTCGATTTACTCTCACCCAAACATGTTAACGTGATATCGGTATTTATATATTAGATCGTCGTCGCCAACTGTTTAGTTACTCATTGGCGACGGATTCAAATTTGGCGATAAAGATATTATCGGCTGTCTAATTCCTAAGTACCCGATATCTAAAAAAATGTAATAACATATATATATATATATATATATAGATATATATAGAGAGAGAGATAGAGAGAGAGAATTTAGAATGTGTTTTGGAATTATAATTGTAGTTCTATGAAAAACATTAGTTTTAATGTATCTATTAAAAACCCCTCCCAAAATACACATTTTGAAAGTACATACGTATTAATGGCATTATTATAATTATTCACCAAAAGTAAGCCAAAGACAGCCATTTAATAGACCATTTCATGAAGATATTTGCCATCTGCCTTAAAATTCAATGGCATAAGATTAATAATACATAGGCGCTTATTAGAGAGTGAGCCAGAAAGTTTTGGAACTGCAGCTTCCATTGATTTCATAATTCATTCACCGAGATAAAGATAATCTAAGCCTCATTCGAGTTATATTTTCTCATGCTTAAGCAATAGGGTTATATTTTGCCATTAAATTAACCGACTAATCAATTTGGGTATGTATGCTGAAATTCATTGATACTTTCCAGCCAGAGCTTTATTATATTAATAATTCTCAAAATCTCTTCCTCTTTTAATGCTGCTCTTAAAATACATTGATGGGAGAATTGTTTCCAACTTGATAATTTTATTTAATTAATGGACAAGATCGAAATTGATTCCTGTACATTTATTTCCCTTAGAATATTATTCTTTGATACATAATATTTTCAAACAAAAGTATATTTAAAACTCAAATAATAATTGAATATACAAATTATTCAAAATAAAACATTGACATATTTAGATCGCTATATAACTAAAATGTGGATTAATGTGAAAATTTCGGAATCTTTCAGCGCATTCTTTTAATCATTGATCTAGAAATTCTCGAATCAATTGGCATATTAATCTTAACTACATTAATCTAGTGGCAATCACGCTGCACAATGTTATAATTTGCTTCTTTGCTAGAGAAATAATCATTTTTATTGGTCTAATTTTTTGTGTGAAGTTTTAAAAAAGAGGGAAGGGGACAAGACCTTTTTGGGCTTCATTTCATTTTCGTAATAAATATTGAATATTCTTCGTACTTACAACGTATTCAAATGTCTCAGTTCTGGAAAATCGGATTTCTGAAGGATGTGGAGCTTATTGCCAGACAAGTCCCTGAAAATGTACAAAAAAACAATTTTAAAAATATATTATATTTTTAATACATAAATAATATATTTGAGTAAATAATATATGTTAATATATTACTTTCCTTTTAATATTCCATATAAAAAATCCATATTAAATTTTTAAAAATTCTTTTAATTGTAACACAATTCATTGAAATTGATTCGTTCTCTTCGCAAATGTTACAAACGAAAAAAAACATTTCAGTAACTGCTTAGTTAGTTAGGATTGCAAAAAGAAATTTGATAAATATTGTTATTTAAATTATCAATGAAAGTTGCCTCTTAAAGTAGAAACCTTTATAGACATGCATTGAAAAAAATTATGGATCAAAATTCAACAAAGTTCATCATAGGCAATCATAGATAGTCACTAAATCGTAAATATATATTCTTTTTTAACCTCGTTTTATTTCATTTTCTGCAGCAATGTAATGTTTGTGAGTAATTAGATGTGAAGATTATGTTATTTTAAAAAGTTTCTTATTATGATACAATGAACGCCAATTAACGTGATTACAATTAAGATTATTATACACTGTAAGTTGCCAAAACTCTGTAGTTGGTAAACCTATGTATTCAAGGGTACACAAAAATATATGGTCTCTATATCATTAAATATGATCTGTGTCAACTAGTGTCAACAATTGACATTTGTAGGAGATTTATTTCTGCTGGTAAGAAAACATTTTCCGATAATTTTCCCTATAGGTTTAGTATTCACCATTTCTAGTCCATGTGGTCGGAAGGTCTGATTAAGTTTATAAAGACAGCTAAAATTTTAAATGTAATTTGAAATTTTAATATCAATAAGCCATTGCTCCATGCGATTGAATCATGAGAGGGAGAATTGAGTTTAGTGTAGAAGGGAAATATGAAACTCCTAATAGGCTTGAAAGCTTAGAATGAATAAACTCAGCCCCGAGGCTCAATTGAGAATTTCATAGCCTATTCGTTTCATAATTTTGAGAAATTGTTAGTTTTTTGCAAGCAACTTCAAGCAATAAAAGACATTGCTTCTGACTTTAAATAATATGTCGAAGAAAAAAAATACTCTTCAAATAAAGCATGAATGCATCAAACATGATTTTCTGAAGCATGCAGTAGTTTTCAGCAAATTGAAGAAGAAGAAAAAAACGTTATCAATATATAATTCAACTTTTAAAGAAACATTGTTCATGAAAAATAGTTAAATTAATTTTATCGTTTTTATCATGTGAGAACATGACGCTATTTTAGTTAGGTGGTTGTGATGTCCCCACAAGTTACAGGCAAAAAATATTTTTACCTGCTTTTATCAGTATTGCATTATTAATTATTATGTATACGTCTTTTAAAGCTGATTCTTTTCTAGAAGCGTTTATGCTTTTAATGTTCTCACATAACTTGAAATTAACGATCGAAAATTTCTTTTTCTTTTTTAGATTTTTATTTTTGTTATAAATCATATTTAGACGTGTGGTAAGTGGTTTGTTATAAATTATATTTAGTCGTTTGGCGTGAAAATTGTTGTTAATTTTGGCCGATTTGATTATAGTAGTTACTCTTCAAATAACTCTTGAAGAGTTATTTGAAGAGTTATTTTCACGCCAAACGACTAAATTGTTGTTAATTTTGGCCGATTTGATTATAGTAGTTAATCAATTAATACTATCAAAATTCTGTAAAGTATCATAAACCTTCAGCATTCCCTTACATTCATCCCTTTTGTATTGTATAATCTATTTCTGTTTTCTTTGTTAAAAATTTTCAAGCTTATTGCTTATTTTCTCTCCTTTCGACAAGAATACAATCCGTATCTTATGCATATGATACTTCCCTGCTCATAGATTGTCTTGAAATTGTTTTACTCTAACACAATGCATATTATACATTGTATCAACGACTATGGCTCTATTGAAAGCCGTGAAGAATACTTAAACGAACATGGAAAATAATGCTTTGTGCAAAGAATATTCTCGAAAACATGAAAACAAGTGAAAAGACATAAAAAATATTTGCATAAGATACAGCACACTAAAGTAGAAAGTCGCTACATATAAAACAATATTATTATGCTTTGTAACATTAATGTAAGAACTCGCTCAACGAGACAAAACTTTAATGACAAACTAACCTCGCTTCACCTTCTATAGTCTCTTGGTAAAGTATGGTAATTTCCAGACATCGGTTTCTTATAAAAATAGGGGCATCATTATTGCATTTTCCAGAACATTTTTATCTCCAAGTTGGCGAATGATCACCATATTTGTTGGAAGAGAGCCAAGGGGTCATTAACCTAACATCTGCACAGAATCTATTAAAACTCCTGTTGTTCTTTCTTTCCCACTATAAATTCTAACATAGAAGGAGAGCTGTTCTGATGATTTTTATTATTTTTGTAATTATTGGAGTGTTGCTTGGATAATGGCTTAATTTATCTTAGTTTTCATTTGTTGTTACTTTTGGAACTTGCCATGGACAAGCCCCGCTGATTCATTAGCAGGTTTTAAACCGAAGGTATGCGTCTCTTGTTTCAAGGAGCGCCAACTAGGTTCAAAAGTACGACTTATCTACACACTCATCTCATTTTCTTGCACAGCCTCTTTTTACAGGGGGGGGACACATTCACACATCTCACAGATAGCACACAGAAAGACCATATCCGAAACCGGGACTCCCAGAACACGAGGAAGACGCGCTACCTTTATGCTAGAAAGCCGGCTAGCTTTCATATTGTCCTGTTTTAAAGCAACACGTTGCCCATACTTTTGAATACTTTTACTCCATACTTTTGAATTCTGATTAAGAGAGCGACTGAGCTCGCTTTTGAAAAATGACCCCTCATTGGTTATTTTTTAGATATATCTGAAAATATGATATGTCTGGAAAAATAAAAATAAACTATTTCTTTTCAATAGTCCAGAACAAATTCTACATAGCCAACAATAATAACAATTTAAAAGACTAGATTTCTTTTGAAGGGATTGGAGTTACAATCTTCAATTTTCTGTAAAGAAGTTTTAGATTTCATAAGAACTAGAATTATTATTTAGTTAGATACTCTTAAAGAAATCTTTTTGGCTTTCATCCGTTTCCCAGAATTTTCAACCTAATATCGTTTTTATCCTTCACGTTGAAAACTGGAAGTTTTGCAAGAAAAATTCCTCTATTGTAATTGTAACAATTCTGACATTCCTAAAAGCATTTTAACTCTTTAAAAAAATAATATTTTAAACATCTTTTATTTTTTTCTTTAAAAAACTTTTTCTTCCTTAAAAATATCTTCATCATCACTTTCTTTCTTTAAAATCTCAAACACATTTTGCTAAAACTATAAAAGAATAAAATTAAGCTAATAGAATTTGATAAACTAGTATAATCAATTGAAAGCAAAGAAATCAGATTTATAAACATAATCTTTCATTTACTCTATGAAAAGCTTCAAAAGACTACCAATTAAAAATCGAATGTAATATTCTGAATTAGTTTCAAAATTAAGCCAGCCGTACTGTCATTTATCCACGCATGAAACTTTATAATGCGTAAAATTTTAAAACTTTCATTGTTTGGTATCAGAATCTCCCCCTCAAAAGCTTTATGGTGCATTATTTTATGTTTAATAACTTCTGCGTAATTAGATAAAATTTTCTATTAAAAATTTTATATCTTTAGAAAAGTACACTTCTATACAAATTACCGATGCTATTTTTACTCAGTCTTATTATAATGGGAGCAATGAATCATATTAAAATAAATGAAAAATACAAACTGCTTTGTTTGATGTAAAACTTATATTTTAGATGAATAAATTTCTTAATTAATAAAGTGTTAGAAACTGTTAAAATGGTGCTTTAAAAGTAATCAGATTAGATAAATAACCCCACTCAGTTTAATACAGATAAAATTTGATTGACTCTTGAGAAAAAATGCATTAAATGAGGAAATAACTGAGTTTGTATAATTTCATTATTTATCACCAATTAAATATTCCACATACAAAATATTTAACAATAAGAAATTACGAAATATTGCTCGTTATTTATCTTCACATCTCGTCTTCAACATCAGGGAATCAAATTAGATTTCATGGTCTTTCTATCGTACTCAAACATAAGGATTTTAAACATTTTTCTGTTGATGAAGGCATTAACTCACTTTGACAAGGCTAATTAATATGTTTTAAGGATCAATTATTAAATCTTTTGTTATTTGTGCAAGTAAGGAAAGTAGGAAAAATAATTTTATAAAAAACAGGTTTTCACATTCACATAATTGGTAGGATTTTCTAATGTGACTACAATATTTATTTCATTTTTATTAAGTTAATTAGCTTTATCTAAACATTTTTAATACAGAAAAGTTATTGTTAATTTTTCTTAGTTGTTTTTGATCAGATGGATATATTTCTTTCTTTCACAAATGGAACCAGTCGATTTTTAGCCACAACTTTACCTGATAGTTACTTGACTTACTTATATGGTATGAATATAAAAAGCTTCATTTTTGAAAAATAATAAATTAGTAAGTAAAAAATATTCGATTTTCAGATAAGCATTAATTGATGCTAAATGATTCATATTTAATGATGATAATGATTCATATTAAAATGTATTTTGAGAAGCTAATTTTTATTAATGGCACAATTTAACATTTATTTTGTTTATGCTTATACCTATTGAATTTATTTAATGTTTCTTTAGTTATATAAAGCAAAATCAGCTGATTTTTTTTGAGATCTACGTAATTTAATGATGCAAAAATCTCATAAATAAATTTTAATCGAAGTGAAAAAAAATCAATAAGAATTTTTCAATGGCTTATACTAGTTTTCTGCTTTTTTCTATCCTTTTTTAAATCTTATTATTGATTTATGAATCGTTATGCACATAAAAACAATATATAATTAAGAAATGTTTTACTACATCTTACTTTGATATTTTTGTTATTTATTTATTTCATTTTTTCATAAACAAAATCTTGCTTTTAATTGCTTTAACACACGACGAATAAAGAAAAATGAAATTGAAAACTGTCTTAGTTGTATAACATTTTTCATAAATTTAATTATAAAAAAATGCAAATGTATTTGATTTTCAAGCAATTTATAAGTAATAATTTGAATAAATTGATGAAAGTGAAATAATAAATTTTTATATATTAGGAACAACATTGGTATGAAAATATACAGTAACTTTCCTTCAGTTCTAATGCACTTAATTTGTGAAAAAGGGATAATAACTCAAATTTTCCTTAAACTTACAGTTCTTGTACATTTTGAGGTAGAAGGAGTGGGACTTTGCGTAGATTTCTGTGATTGCAGTACAGACTCTTTTTGGAACAGTTGCATTCGCTTGGAGATGTACGCAACTCTGAAAGAATAAGTTAATACAAATGCTATGAAAAAAATGTTATAAGAAAGAAAATTTAATAAGTTTTTCTATTAGAAACAAATTCTACAAGTTCATAAACAAATACTTTTTTTAAAAAAAGAAATTAAATGTATCATTACTTCAACTGTTAAGCATTCTAATTTTTGATTTTTTTTCTGTTAAACTTATTTCGGTCTTCTTTACCGAAGTTGCTTCGTAGATAGATTTCGTTAGCTGAAATTCATGAATATATTGTTATAGAATTTCTAAATATGAATGGTATCAAACACAACCATGATTGACGATTGTATTGGTATATTTTATGCTATTAAAAAGTTAGATAAAAGGAAGATTTGTATAAGGTTTTTGTTTTATTATGTTGTAGTTGTTGCTTATGGCACTTGCCTATGGACAAGCCTCCCACTGATACAGCAGCAGATTTAAGCCGAAAGGAGCACCTCTTGTTTCTGAAGTAGCGCCAACTAGGGCCAAGAGTACGACTTAACTACACACTTACCACTCATTCGCTTGTACATTCCCTTTTTACAGGGTGGTACAGTCACACATCTCACAGAAAGCACACAGAAGAACAACCATACCCAAACCGGGATTCGAACCCGAAACTCCCAGAACACGAGAAAGACGCGCTACCTCTGTGCCATAAAGCCGGTTAGCTTTGTTATACCCACGGTTATTATTTATTATTATTTCTAATAGCCTAAGAACTATTTACTTTATTGAAGAAACTGCCTTTTAGATCGTTAAGTTATACTTCTTTTTCTTCCGAACTTTTATCATTCATTTTGAAATCTATTTGCATTTTCATTAATGTTAATTTGTTTAGATGATTAATTTGTTTTTGATGTTCATTAATTTGTTTTTGTAATTATTAAGAAAGAGAGTTCATTTCTTTCTTCGAATTTACACCCACGTGTATGAATCTTTTACTTTTGAATTTATTTCTAAAAATATCTTTGATAGTTAAATATGTAATTCTTCAATTGCAAACTGCAAATAAAATGATTTTATCATTTCAATTAAAGAAATTGGACATGTTTTCATAACAGGACTTGATTATTTTCTTAAATGGTTATGTGTTTACTTGAGTGGAAATCCAAATGAACAAATTTATTAACACAAAACTAATTCCTCAATAAATCTATTTATAGCTTTTTCTTGCATTACAAACTTATTCGAATGCCACAAGGAACTAAATAAGTTAAGATTTTTCAAAAAAATAATAAGTGAGGAATTTAATTGACGAAATCTTTTGAAAAAATTATTACAAGGACTAAACAAGTTTAAAGAGTTTTTAAAAATAAATAAGTTGGCAATTAAATTGAAGAAATATTTTGTAGAAAAATTGCTATAAAGTATAGAACAAAAAAAATTGAAAATAAGCTTGACGATGGCGGTTTTGCCAAAAGTTTTTTGTTCAGTTAGAAGTTTCGGAAAGAGTTGGTGAAAACATGCTGAGACAAAGGAGTTTTTAGACAGAAAAAATAAAGAATTTTGTTTCAAGAACTTTAACACCATTGCAAAAAAGCTTCTTACGAAATAAATCATCATGAAAATGGTTGTCTGCTACAAAAGAATAAAGTAACTTATTAATTTTTTTTTATTTTTAAGATTATAATTTGAAATAAATGGATTGCATTGCAATACAAAAAAATTTAAGAACTGATTTAATTCCTAACTTTTTTGAGCTAAAAAATTTTTTCTCTGAATTCCTGGAATATAGATGGTTTTTGAAATTTTTCTTTTAATCATGTGGGAGTTTAATTTTTTTCCTATATTATTACTGTGTTTACCTGAGATAATGAATTAAATATCATAAGTTAATTATATTAATACATTTCTGTAGATTTTATTCTGTGATATATCGTACTTACATAAAAAGTCTTTCAGCTGAGTTTTCAAGTTAATATTTTAATTAAATTTAAAAACTTTGCATGGTATATATTTCTTTATTTCTGTTGTGATAATTCAGGAAAGTGGGATATTTCTTAATTTCACTATGAAATGAGTATAAAAAATTAATTATACTTTCATAATTTTCCTTTTTTAAACAAGTGATTCTTATTATACTTGAGGTAAAATTAAATTCAGGTAATTTGTGGATGTAAATGGTTGTGTTTTTTGTCTGGTGGTACTCTGTAGGTCAAATCGTTTCACTTATATTAATAAAAAAAGAATATTCACACTTTAATATAATTTTAAGAAAAAATTATACGAAATTAATCGAAATCTTTTAACTTTTCTACAAAAATGCTTTAAAACGTTACAACACGAAAATATTTTCTGCCAGCTGTAAAATTAAATATATATATATGTTTATTAAAGATACCAATAAAAATGCAAAGCAATTTAGTTCTTAAATTTCGCCAAATTCTTAAATATATCTTTTCATTTAATATTCAAAAGTAAGTTTCAATATAGAGATTATATTCGAAATGTAATCATTTCTTTATGAATTATTAAATAGTGTGATTTTTTTTCATGATTGAAAGCTATGAAAAACGAATGGTTTTCTATGCAAATTTCACAGTTTCCGTTATAAATGAAAAAGTGGAATAATAATACTGTGATAAAGAACTTATAATTAGACGATAGATTACACTGATAGTTACATTTTGCATAGTGCTAAAATAAAATAAAATGAGTAACTGTCTTCCCCAGTTTCATGCTTTAAAATGTTTTATTAAATGTTGAACATTACTATGTTATTTTATTAATTGTTATGAACATCACTATGCAAAAAGAATTAGATTGAAACTAATCACGAACAATTTCAGTATGTAAATTTTGTAAATTGTTATTTTTTCTTCTCCTTTTTTTCTCATTTCTTTTTAGATTTATTTACATAATTAGTTTGTTTTTCTTCAAATAACAGTATCAGTTATTCTTTCCCACAGTATTAATTTAATAAAAGATTTTGTACATGTAGGTAATGCAGTTAGTAGGGACCCGCGGTGATCAGGTGACAAGATCTCAGCTAGTGAGTCTCAGGTTTCAGGTTGAAAATCCGATTCCGTATATGAACCGTCGTATAAGGGAGTCAGTTGTACGTTAAATCTGTCATTGCCAAACACCCTCCCGCTGGTGAAGAGGGGCGAAAGCTCAGATGTCGTTCTCGTCATCTGACCAAGGTTCAAAACCACTAGGCCCGTCCCAAAATAGTCCTAGTGTTGTTTTATAATGTGTAGTTAATATAACTAAACTAAACAAAGACAGTTTGCAGTTGAATATATGAGAAAGTTGTTAATAGAAAAGTACATTTAAAATACAAATATGTAAAGTTCAGGAATTACTGTTCTGTTATTAATATTTTTATCCTAACCTTTTCGAGCAGGAAATTCTTGAGCAAAAATTAATCTTTATGAAATAAGATGGAACGCCTGAAAAGTATAAAAATAACCTGAAGAAATTCGCCCTGCTCAGTCAGTATTGCCTGTATGATTAATGCATTATATAGAATTATCAAACAATTTAAACCTATTATGATCCAGTGTAACAACATCCGTTTTTTGTCAATTATTGTTACATTGCAATTTATCAACACGGCTTAAAAAGAAAATCATTGCCCGTTAAACGAAACTTCTTAATTAATGATCGTCAGTACAATACCAAAGTGAAGGGTTAGAGAACAATGTATAACTGCACTTGACAGAAAGCAATAGAAGTTTGGTCTTTCAACAGATCGCCTACAAAAGCTTACTTTTACCTTCTTTTTCAGATTTTGTGTCCCTGGTCTTCATTTTAACTAGAAACTTCTTTTGTAATCTTTAAAAACTTTCCTCTAAAAAGAATTGTCGTTTTCAGATACAACCAAGTTGAAAAGTCTATTCGAATGGTACTGTATATGACAGTACATATTTTACAATAAATCGTAATAGTTGGTAAATAATCTTCCTAGCATTTTTTGCTAGTGATTATTTATATTTTATGGCTTTTAGTTTTTACGCTCGTTAAGCATTTTTGCCAAAAAGATGTTCAGATATCTTCAAAGAAACTAAAAATTCTCAAAGGATATAGAAATCCTTAAAAGATATATAAATAATTAAAATCTTTAAAAGACGTTTTCTGCCATTTATGATTTTCAGTGAGACAGTTAAAAATTAATAATATATGTTGCCTTGAAGTGTTTAAAAATGAATTTCAACATTATGAGAAAAATTATTTCAAATAATCTTTGAGGTACATTAGTTTTTATTGAGTTCAGTACAATAGAATAAGATTTAAGTTTTTTAATTGAATCAAATAAAATAAAACCTAGTGTTTTTGAATAAGCATAAAAAACATCAAAAAAAATAAATTCCAAACTAGAACATTAACACTTGCCTATTTTACAATAGTAGTCATGGACTCGCTGTAAATTATTTTTTAATCAGAATATGTATTTCAGTATGCTTATAATTTCTCATCTTTTTAATGAATTCTGCATAAATATTTGCTAAAAATAATAATAGGGTGCATGAATAATATTATATGTATTATACTTTAATAATAGTTGTATGGGCTGTACTGAAGTTGAAAGGACACCTTTTAATTTCTTTCTAGAGTATCACAACACAGGACAGCCTAACACTGCATAAAACATATACACTACACAACAATTAATAGTAGATAATAGAACTCATAACTAAGATGTTAACACGTCATCCTGGCTACTCGAACAGACTACTGCTTCATCGTCCACCGACTCTATTCTTCGTAGATATCTTTCTCATAGTTCCACTCGGCAGCCACCCCTGCCTGCGATGCTTCATTGGAGGTTGGCAAAGATTAATCCCTCACGTCTTTACGGTGCATTTAAAATATTATAACTAAGGAATTGTTTGCTACTGATTCGTAATAAATAAAATTTAAAAAATGAGTTTTTAATGATTTTTTCAGCATTTCGTTTTTTATTCTCTATTATCTTTTTATTGAAAATTAAATAGTAATATGAAGAAAGTATAAGTATAGAACAAACATATATCGAAATGGAAATGAAATTCCCCACTTTCGGAAATTTATATCATTTAACATTGTAATTTTCTTATAATTAATCGCATTAAAAGGAACTGATCTATAATATTACGAAAAAACTCAAACTATCACCATACTATCACCAAAATATTACTATAAGTTTGATTTTAAAAATCAAACCTATGGTGATATTTTCATATTGAAAAATGTGGGAAAGAAGGGTCATACTGCATTTATTTAGTACCTACACGCGAGTTACAGCTTATTTTATTGGTTTGAATCAAACAAAATGTTTTAAACGGTTGATGATAAACTATTCAAAAGACGATAGATTCGAGATTATTTAAAAAAAGGTACTTTCAGAAAAACAGCATTATCTCATTTTGAGTTTACTCGAAAATATTTCTCATAGTTTTAAACCGCTATCAATTGATGAGAATGATACCTGAGATTGTGCTACCCTGAAATTTCTCACTCCACCAAACTGAAGCTACTTGATCTATGATAAGAGATACACTGAATTTATATACATGGATGATCTTCAACAGAAGGATGCATTAAAAAGCTATTCAGAAACTGAGATCTCTCCGACAGATGAGGATGAATCTAAAGTGAGTTCAAAGGTGTCGATTCGAAATGATGATTCCCAGGGGAAAATATGGAAAAAAATACTCCACTAAAAATAAAAAAAGGGTATAAGACTTGCAGAATTATATTAATTGAGAATATCAATGCTCAGAGAATAATAAAATACTATAGAATAAAAACGAATAAAAAATGAATGAAAGGAAACCAGTTTAAAAAGAAGATAGATAAAAAAACTTCAATAAAATCATCTGATGATAAAAGCGAACCTGAGATTAAGAGAATAAAGTCTCTTCAAGCGGACGATGGTCTGATAAAATTTAGTTAATGTTAAAATGAACTGCAGTTCTAATAGAACAAGACAGACTCAACACATTCATATTCAGAAAGAAAGGAAAACTAGTCAGGAACTAGCACAAATAAGGAACAATTAGAAAAAAATGATCGAAAAAAACGATGATCCAAGATATTCTAAGAAATTCTAAACGGAAATGAAAAACAAATCTGAGATTTATAGATTATTAATCATAATAAATTCTAAAAAATCATTCGAAATAAAATTCTATAATATCCTTATCCTAATCCAATAATATCCTTACAATGTGATTACCTAAGAAACTTAACAAAGTCCATTCATTCTACTCATAATTCAATGGGCTGGCGTCTTGGCATTGGGTTAGCGCTTCTTCCCCGTGATTAGTGCATCCCGGTTTCGAGTAACGGTTCGGGCATGGTTGTTCTTCTGTGTTCTATCTGTAAGGTGTGTGAATGCCCCCCCGTCAAAAGGGACTGTACAAAAGAATGCGATGAGTGTGTAGCAAAAGTCGTACTCATAGCCCTTGATGGGGCTACTGAAAATGCTTTGAGGCGCTGATTAGGCTTAATTCTCTAACTACCTCAGGGAGCTAGCTCATAGCAAGTGTTATTAGAAACAACAACAACATCATTCAATGAAAAAATAAAAAAATAATAAAAAATAACTCTGAATTCTTCAGCGATCACAACAAAGCAAGATGAATGATAAGATTTGATCCCCCTCATTATAATATATTTAAACGCCATATTTTTGCTTCAAATTCTGAAGCATCGTGTCAAAAACTTTATCGGATGTTATATGTAAACATAATTAATTCCCATATTCGAGACATGAATCAACATATCATCATTAAATTTTACGTCAAAATGAGTAGCTTCCAAAATTTAAACTTATCAACGAAAAATAGATTAAATATTTCCCAAATCAACTTAAAAATTTCTTCCAGAACTATAATGGATGCACTTAAAATAGCATTGTTAAGAAGTTTAAACATTATTCAGGGAAATCAATCTAAAGTTAGCTCCATTAATTAAAACTTGAAGCTGTCGGTTATATTTTTATTTTAAAGAATCCTAAGTATGTGAGGTCTTAATTATAGTTATAACGATTATCTGTCTATCTTAAATTCTTTTGGCTAAGTTTCACTTTTAAACAATGATTTATATTTAGAGAAAACAATAATTATATAAAATATATATTATATTATTATATTAAATATTATAATCTAATAGAAGTTTGAGATAATTGAAGTGTTCTGGCTGTACTCTTACATGTTTATAGTCACCAAATTCTTCTTTCGAAATTCTAGGAAACAATATTGTATCAAATATTATCTGCTGCGCCGTTGGCAACAGCTGTAAATAGTTAGTTAGATTTTGTGAAGAATAAAGTAATGTGTTTCTAATACTTTCAATCTAATTTGATGCCGACTAATCCACACACTGACTATTAAAAATATAATTGTCAAATCATACTATGCAATTTTTTTTCATTTATGCATAGTAAGGATTTCATGCATAATCTGTTCTCACCTTTTTTGCTTAATTTTACATTTCTTTAATGTTTTTAATAAATAATTTTTTTCTATTTTAAATTAACCCGAGTTTGGGACAGTTTTATCAATATTGGCCTTTTCTCCAAAATTCAATCAATCAATCAATATAACCATTAAAACAGTTGTAATTCATACGAAAATTATCAGTCTTAAAAACTTAAAACGATAGGAACCTTATTGACAATTGCACAAGTATAATGTTTTTAACCTAATTCTTTATAAAGTGAAGTACATGTATTTTAAATATCTTTTCATTAATCGACCCGGTGTAATACTTCTAATACTTGGCATCTTCTATATGCGATTTAGGCCAATTCTATGTGTGAGACCCTAAATTTGTCACATTAAGCAAGTATTTATCTACCTTTAGAAGAAAATGGTTTGAAAGAAAAATCGAAACTTTAGATACAAAGGAGGCAGTAAAATAGAGAGCTAGATTTGAAGGATAAGGAAACAAAAGACTTGGAAAGAGAATGAACTTTCTAAACCCATCTTGAGTTTCATCCTTTAGACGAAATATTGGCATGTTTTTGTTAAGGATCAAACGAAACGTGGATATTAAATTTGAATGAATCCAACTCATTTTGAAAATAAATTTACTTGTAATAGATAGTAGAGATAAAAGTTATGGTGTTAAGTAGTGAAATATTTGACCATGTAGCCGCTGTTATAGCTTCAAAAAATTAGTTTAGTTTCTAAGACAAATACTTTCAACGTTATTAATGGATATCAAAGTATAAAAGGAAGAAGGTGCAACAGAAATAGTTTACAAGCCAATAGAAAAAAGGATTCCATGATATATATGTTGAAGGAAAATAATGTTTTAGTCATAGAAAGAATTGAATTAACACAATCATTAAATAATTACGGTAAAGCAGTATTCTTACATGAAAGAGTCTGATATTTCCAAATTCCTTATCTTCGAAAGGAATTGAATTGATTGACAAGGAATTTAGATGCTGCTGCTATTAATTATAGCCTGGGGAAGAGATATCAAGTAAATAATTTGCGCTATTCAACACGAAATCTGTTTTGGTTGATGATTATAAATTTATTGACTGCATACTTAATTATGTTGTGTTTCTTTTCTATCACCTTTTAGAGCAATTGCATAGATAATCAATTGGAAATAAATCATTTCATGGATGAATAGGTGAGAATTTCAAGATGTATGAGAAACTACCAGGAACACATTTTCAACCTTTAGAAATGATGTGTTCAGGTTGATGCTCTACAGAGCAGTTTATAGCAATTTGAGCTTCCAAAATTTGCAGATATATGAGTCTAGGGGAATTTTTTAATTTTTTAATTAGAATATTATTTAATTTAAAACTAAACGAACTTCTGAAGTTTTCTAACATAAGTTTTAAAAATATAATATTATATTAAAAAATCATATTATATTAAAATTTAAATAACTGTTTATAACGATACTTATTCAACAGCCATAAAGTATTTTTCTCGGACTTGAAGAGAGTTAAACAAAGAAACCATTTAACTTTCAGCAATTGATTTCACTTTTAAGAGTAAAATTCAAATCGCTTTCTCATTTTTCATTAAATAATTAATCGGCAGATTTTTTTATATATTAAAATATAAAATTGAGGGAATTTATTTAATATCTTCACAGTTTACATGACGAAGGAATAACAGAAATAATAATAGAATTCAGGATATGGAAATAGCAGGATTTAAATAATTATCACAATTTCATGCTTTTAATTTTTTGAGAGCATTATGAGCATCAAATTAAGCTTAAGATATTTAATGCAAAATAAACTAATTATATATTTCAGATGGATTAGATGATGGCTGGTCTATAATAACTCATACAATTATTGTTAAATTGTTTATTAACTCTATGAAAATTGTTTATAATTAACTACTGACTAAAAATTTTGGTTAAATCAAATTCAATTTTTCCGAATGGTAAATTTTATATAAAAAGTCACTCTAAATCTTTGATTAACAAAATACGGTCACTGGACAAATTAATTTTGATCGACAATTGAATTTTATGATATCTAGTTTGAAGATGGAATATTTGTACTTTTAATTTAACTTGTTTTATATAGGTTTTTGTTGCCGTAAATCAATAAAACTAAAAAGATTTTTAAACAATAATATATTTTCAAAACTTAGATTGAGTATTTAGAGAAGAGAATGACTTACAACATTTTTTTCTAACTCTTAAGGAAATATTACTTATTAAAAAATCTTACCGCATCCTGACATATTCTTTTCTCTATCCGCGTCAGGTCTTTTCTTGAATAGGTGGTCAAATAAATTTTTCCGGTTATGGTCCTCTGAAAAGAAATGAAAAATATGTGACTGATCTGTAGACGAAACATCTATAAATAATATAGTTTTCATTAAAAATGATTGCATCCTTCTTTTTAAAAAAAATCCACTTTTCAGAATTTTCGAGGACCAAAACAATTGAAGAACTCAAATTATATATTTGTAATGTATTTGCGTCGGTAACATGGACATGCTGCAAAATGTATGGTATGAAATGGACTGCCACCAAGATATTGTCCGTGTAACATCACATAAAGCTTCTATGGTTAAGTATACAAGATTTTGAAGTTTCATCTACTTTGTGTGTTAATGGTATCGATAAATTGTTTTTCATTAAATATTTAATAAAAGATTTTATCAGTGACAGTTATAGCCTGTTTTAATCGCTATATTAATTTTGAATTACTTTATATGTTGAAGACATTTTGACAGACTATATATATATATATATATATATATATATATATATATATATATATAGATGGACTTTTATGTCAAATGAAGATGAAAGGAAAATGCGCAATTTTATAGGATTACAAATAAAAATCTTTACGTAAATTTAGTTATTTTTAACTTTATTTCCTTAACCAGTACTAAAGTATAAATTTATCGAAAAACAGTTGATATGCAATAAAATCTCTCTTTCGAAAAGTTTTCTCTTTCTTATTTCAATAACGTTACACAAGTTAAATCTCATTACGAAACTTTTCACCTCAAAACAAATATTTTTATGTATCTAAATCGTTCGATCTGCCAATCAGGTTTGCTTACACTTTTTTCACTATAAAACTAAATTCGCATTTCAAAAGACATTTCCGAATGCAAATACTAGTGAGAAATCGAAATTCTAAAAGCAAACATCATTTGGTTTAAGGCGAAAAAAAAATTAAAACTTATGTAAATCTTCATTAAAATATGCGAATGGTGAAAGGCTTTATAGTTATTTTGCTTATAAATGGATAAGAATATACAGATAAGTAATTTATAAATATCTAAAATTCTGTTACAGAATTGTTATCGTAAGGCATGACACTTACTTTCATTGAAAACAATTCTTTAGATTCAATTCTTATTCTTAACTTTACGGCAAGTGAAGCGCAATAGCGCTTCGCCGCACTCAAACGGTTAAATTTACTAAAAGAAGTTTTTTTTTTAAAAAAAAATTCTGAATGTTTTCGACAGTTCACTTTCATTTACTATATTCATATAAAAAGCTCGAAATTTCTCAATTTTTTTCCTAAAATTCACTATTAAGTGGCGATAATAATAAGGAATCCAAAAATTATTCCATCAATCAACTATATATTAAGCTCTATAAATATTAAAATAGGATGTTATAATCTCGAATATAAAATTTTATTCCCTATACTTCATGAAATGTATAAAAAATTAATTACAGCATTCCATATTTTCATATGTAACGTGAAACAAGGTAAATAAAATAATTTTAAAATATTACTTTTAAATTGTTTAATATTTGTCAAAGTTTTGATATGGATATGGTTTACAACATTTTGTTTCCAAAATTTCCTAAATCATAAATACTTATCCCAATTTTAAAACAGTTTCCCTACTCTGGAAAAGAAAGCATAAAATATGTGTATGTAATAATTAAAAAAAATGTTATACAAAGACTCATTTTCACTCATTAATGAAAAAATTTTGATTCTTGTATAATCACATTATAAAAACAGTTTTATTACAAAAAGTTAAATGCAATTTAAGCCACAGAATCCATTTTAATTCACATGATAAATACAAAATAAAATTCAAAAGTTCAGATTTAAGATTTGCAGTGGATCAGATAATTGATCCAGCTAAAACTACAACTATTCATTTTTAGATTATAAATATTTAAACTTCGTAATGTTAGAAATTCTGCTCACTAAAAGGATTTTAGATTTTTGGGGAGAGTTTCAGAGCCAAATTTAGTGATCTAGTGACAAAACTGAAAAACACTTTTGATAATTAGACTCCTTGAAACTTCTATTTTCTAGAAATTTCGGGACTCACCCGAAGACACATAAAACCTTACAGTAATTGTCGGAAAAGCAGCTTCACTTTAACGAAAATTTTTGCCCCTGTACTTTGGATGTAATTTATTAGAAAAGCAAAATTAGTTTGACTTTTTAAATCATTTTTAAACAGCACACCTATATTTCAAAGTTATAATTAATAATTCACCTATATAAAACTGATCAAGGATTCTTAATCTAATATTCTTTCTATGCACTAAACTTGATTAGTAACATTTTACTAAATTTAAAAATCAATTGAAATTTTTTAATTAAATTTATTTAATGAATTTACTGCATTTTTAAAAATTTAAACGCAATAAAAATTTTCAGAATTTGTAAAAATATCAATTTTATTCGCTCGAACAAATTTATGATTTAAAAAAGGTGATTCGCATCCCGATGCTGCAAAATTTCTTTAAAATGAATTAACATGCAACTTTTGGCATTTTATTCATTAATTATTCAAATGCTTTTCTCAATGAATTGTTATCAACTCAAATTACTTAAAGCAGGCGTATTTAAGATAATAATTAAGGTTTTTGAATATTGAACGTTCTTTAATATAAGATGATAAAAGTTTTTTTTAGATTGTCATATAATTTCTTATTCATTTTTGCATTTGAGATTAAATAATTGAATAAAAGCTATATATTAAGCTATATATATTTCATTAAAATCAGTTTTCACTGTTTACTTTTGTAAGTATACTAAGTAGATGTGTTTTTCAATTTAAATGTTTTCTGAATCTTAATAATTTGTTATTATAACTAGTTCAATAAGAATTGAGCAAATTAACAAAATAGCAATTAAATAAAAAATAAATTAGAAATATACAAATTTTAAAAACATAAAATATGTCGAGATACGTATCAATCATGAAAAGCAATTATTTTTTCTTGCAATTTTTTGAATTTTCAATTCATATATTGAATTGTAAAATTTCACAAACTCTTATTATTGTTTAGACAAAACTTGAAACAGAAATATTTTTCCGATAAATTCTGGTTAATTCCTATTTGTACGTTGAGCATTTTAATGGATCACACCCAGTATAATTTTATTGAAAATATCCTGGATATTCCTTCGTGATAAAACAGCAAATTTCTAAATCTTTAGAGAAGAGAATGAGCTGAAATGGTTTAGAAGTTCCTTTATATAATAAATAATTTTGCTATACGTAGTTGGAATTAAACTATGAGTTACTGTGAAAATCACAAAGATAAAATTTGTTTTCAATCTCCATAGCCTATCAGTCATATTTAATTCTGTTTTCACATTCTCATGCAGCACATTTCTACAACTAAAACTAATAGAATTACAATTAAATAGCATTATTTTCACCAATCAACGACCTTCTTGCACAATACAACTCACTGATTGGTAGATCCTTCACAAAGAGATAATTAAAGTGATCTAAAATCATATAAAATATAAATATTCTAAATTTCACAAACTCTTCAATTTTATTCGTCAAAAATAAAAATTACTATATTCGAATAAAGCATCAAAATAATGTGTTAAAAGAGATTAATAATGCTTGGTGGAATGATTATATAAATATTAACAATGTATACAAAATTTTGGAGGCTGTATTAAATTATTTCAACATTGCTTTTATTGACACTGTGGGTGAATGGTTATTATTGGGACTGAACACGCAATGTTAGGGTTTGTAATCGAGTAACATAGGTACTAGAGGAAAGAGGCATTCATGTCCAGTTAACGTTATCTGGCTTGGGATTCTTCCACCACATACTCACCCACCAGTGAGTCGGTGGTGAGACGAATGATAATTTTGCACTAAGAGTATGTGAGTTGTTGGTGATGATGTTGGCTGTTGTTTCTAATGCGACTGACGACTTTTGTAGACAGTATAGGGCTGTAAGAATGTTGCTTATTCAAGGTCGAGAGTCTCCATTGTGAAAGAATGAATGTTTGTCGTGGGCCTCTAGGACCGAACTCGCAACATTAGTGTTTGTAGCCGAGTAACATAGCCAATAGATAAAAGTAACTACTTATGTCCGAAAGATGTTATTTGGCTTCTGAAGATTTCACCACTATACAAACCACGTGGAATTTAATTCTTGATAATATTTAAATGAACTTTTGAATTGAAAGCGCATGCCGGTATCGAACAGTTCACAAGTCTGCTTTTGAATCGGTTAGAAACAGTTTAATTGAAACTTCGAACAATTTGAAATCTGCTCATGATTAGAATTAGAAACCTGCGTATAATTTTAAAAAAAAAATCAGCAAATATATATGCACATTTCCTTCTGTTATCCTGAATAAGTTAATTTCCTATCGAAAGCTCATTAAAATTTTAGATGAAATATTTAGTATGCATAAACAAATGTAATAAATATTGGAATATTAAGGCTCAAGACACATTTTAGAAGAAATTATAGTACTTCGGAAAATAAAGATTCGTTCTCTTGCAAATGAAATTACCAAATAGAACTAAAATAAAAGCTGAAAAAATGTTGAGGTGGCTAAGAATAATACAGCTACTGTTATACACACAACAGACGTAAACGATATTCCTACAAATTCATAAATACACTAACAAATTAATGTACCTTTGCAAAGAAGGAATTTTTTAATAAATCAACCGGTGAATGCATAACATAAAAATTCCAGTTATCTTGGTAAAGGTAAAGTCGCTTTTTTCCGTAGAAAACACGAAACAGATGTAACGGAACTGCAATCGAGGCAAACACCAAAAACTGCAGTTGCAGAAAGAAACAACAAGTGCAAAAGCATAAGTATAATAGAGCTTGAATGCAATTAGTAGATTCGTTCTGCGAATAAGGATTGAAAGAGAGGATTTATTAAATTAACTTGCTTCATCCCTTCGAATCATTAGTTCTCTGAGAGCATAAATCCTTCTACCAAAATATTCTGATCTATATTTCTAATAGAGCCATCGTCACAATTTTAATATTTTCTTGTAGTCAATTTAATGCGAAAATCACTAATTTTATCGTTAAAGTTTGTCTGTTATTTATTCAATACAATTAAAAGTATTGGTAAATCTTTATTATTTAACATGAGATTCATTGCTTAGAGAAGAATCATTACAGTTTCGTAACAAAATTATTTAAATGCAAATGTTATTAAAAATCGTATCTGAGCTTGTATCGTTGATACCGATTTGGAAATTTTTGTTAGGTTTTAAAATCGCACCTAGTTTAGTTAAATGATAAAAATTCCTTATTCTTTAAAACGTTTTTCATTGTTAATTTCAGAATTTTCCAATGCCTTGTTGTTGATATAGAATTTCTGATAATATGATACTTTTATACAATTTTTTTAGTTATAAAATATTTATATTATAAATTATTATATTATATTTATATTAAAAATAAAAATAAAAAATAAAAAATTCATAATAATAATAATAAATATTTATGTTATAAATTATTATATTACATTTATATTATATATAAATGCCCAAAGGAAAAATCCAGAGTCCAAATCGATATCGTCCTTTCATATTTCATTTTTTAACTTGGGATTTTCGGAATTAGTGAAATGCATTTGATAGTTCTCACAGATTATGGCATTATAGCTGTCAATCATTTATTCCTATAATGTCACGAAGCAAATTTATTTTTGGGGGATTACTTCTGCGCTCATATGACATCAAATAAAATTCATGGATAGAATTTTATTTTGAAATCTAATGCTATTACCATAAGATAATATGCAGTTTCATATTAAAAGACTACATTCAATAAAGCATACTGTTGAAAATGAAGGAAGATATATTGAGAACTTTAACTTTTAATTATTATAAATCTTACTAAATGGTTTTCAGCATATTACAACAACACCTACAGCTGAAATTTTGTACAATTTTTTATTTAATAAATGTAAGGCGTATCACCTCAATAATCTGTAGTTCAAATGCTATGTCATTTAGAACGCATTTTAGAGTACTCTTTAGTGGTTAACTTATTTTTTGCTAAGCCGATATGTATATTTATATAATTATGCTACAAGAGTTAAACTCAATATATTTTTTGCGCCATGTAAAATAAATAACATCATTTTTTCTATAATAATGTGCATGAATTAAATTTAAGTATAGCCATTATATCCATATCGATATACCAAAATATAGAATGATAAATTCATCGAAATTTATTTATATAATCTAATTTAGCTACATCTGATCTCAAAGAATGTATGTTATCATAAAATTTCCACACGTCTATTGGCGTTAGTTGATATAATAAAATTCCATATGCATCGTTGTTTATGGTTTTGGACCTCCGGCGTTTTTATATAAGAGCGACGATAAAAAGAAATGCTGAGTGTGGAATAAGTTATTATCATTCAGAACAGTCAAAAGGACTTTGTCCAAATACATATTAATATAGTCTAGAAATAAACTGGGAATATGTTCAGTTTTACACAAATGTACAATTTATAAAATTAGATAACACAAAATACCTTCCATTAAAAAAAGTTTCTAGTTTTAAGAAGATTACAAAAAATTTAAATTTTATTTCTTTTAAGGTATACCCCAAAGACTTGTCCGTTTCTTTTCGGTCAAACAACAAGTAACATAAAATTTTTAATTTTTTTTTCTCCTCTACAAATTGAGTCATCTTCTTTCCAATGTCTTATCTCTTATTAGCGCAATGTTAATCAGACGAACTCATCAAAAATTTATTCCATTATAAAAATCCCAGACTTATGATTACTGCTCATAGACAGAGAAAAAAATGAATGAGCTTTGAGCCAGACATTATCTTCTTGCAGACATGTTATTACTGTTGAATTATATGTATTTGCTTGGATCTAGTATTAGTGTGATTGCTATCTTTAATAAAGAAACTTTGTTATATTGTGTTTGAGATGCATATTTGAGATGTGATCGAATGAAGAAAACGACGTCAAAAATATCATTCAATAATTTGTTCGATTTTTAACATTGAAGTAATGACTTGAGAGCTGAATAAAAAGCAGAAACAAACAGATAGTGAAATCTTGTATTCCGATCAAAATTACTTTCAAAAACTTATATCGACTATTCGAATCACTAATGATCAATGAATACATGGCTCTTAAATAAGTAAGAGATATGTTTTCATTCGTCATTACAATAAAAATTAAAACAAAATGGCTCTTTTGAATATTGGTGGTGTTTAATTTTAATTTACTCCCTTATGCATAAATTGTTGTGTGTTCATGTTCCTTAAAAGCTCTTTTCAAGCATTAAATTTCTACATACGATAAATTCGTGTTATTTTAACAGCTTTAAATATATTCATCTTATTAAATAAATGAATCTTCTGATTAGAAACGAGTTCGATATTATAGCGCTTATAATTTTTAAAATTTGTGGTTCATTTATTTCAATTTAGACTATATTGCATGCCATAATCATTTCACTTTCTGATTCCTTATATAAATTGCGAAGATGAAATAATTTCTCATTTTTGTATTCTATCAATGAAAGGAAATAGTTAGTTTAAATATTTAATGAAATCATCATAATAAAAGTTCGAATTTTTTAAACATGAATCCTGTTGGTTAAAAAATATTTTTAGCAGTATCTTTAAGAATCTCAAAAATCCAGCAAAAAAAATGCATGAGAACTAAATTGATATCATTTAAGATATTTTGTAAAACCAATTTTAAAATGGTGAAAAAATGTTTTTTGCAGTAATATTATTGAGAACTCTCTGAAAATTCCTGCAATATTGCAAATAAGTAATAATAGGAATTTTTTTGATTAATTAAATTTTTTGTTTAAAATGTTTTAAAATCGTTCGCATGTGCACATTTCCAACATTAAAAATACATATGAACCAAATTTGATAATTATATTGAAGCCATCAATCGCATAAAAAGCCAGTATACACACATTTACAATATTAGTAGAAACATTTTCAAATGCTCAATGAACACATAGCATAATGGTAACCTTATTTATAGATATTGACATTTTCTTTCTAAATTTTAATATATTTGCTTAAATTTGATTAGAGTTAAACTTTTAAGAAACATTTAATGAATATCTGTTATCAGTAGGGGTAGTCGATGCCACAACCTTTTTCGATCCGACCCGGGTTGACGAGAGGCATACCGCAAACTTTTCATCTCTCATATCATTTATTTTCTCTATTTATTACGTTATGCTATATTTTTCGATTACATTACACAACTTTTCTTGATTGCAATAGAAGTTTAAGGATTTTCCCGAGAAAATATCCTTGTATTTCAAGATCATATAATTTTCTCTTCTAACAATGAAGTTGAATTTATTTATGTATGGGTCTGAAAGAGTAAAAATGAGCCTCTAAAGTATATTTTTTAATTTATTTTGAATTTTTTTTCATTAAAAATAAACCTAAATGCTGAGAACTTTAACTTCTGAAAATATAATTCCCCCAAGACGAATTTTTTAACACCGTTTCAATATATACAAGAATTCAGATTTTTTTCCTATACAATTTATTCTCATCTACATTTTTTTAAATTTTTTGCTTGTTTTCTAAAAGTGGATTTCCACTTTAACACTCTGAACTTCAAAGTGTTTTTTTTTTGTTTTGTTTTAATGAATACTGAATCACATGATTTTCTTTTATTTTGTTCAATTAAGAAAAAAGGCTTCTGTTTAATACTTAAGTAGTTTACACAACGAAAAAGAAAGCGCAGTTACAGTTAAAAGAAAAAGAGAGTAATACTTTTATTGATATTACGATATTTTGGGACTATCTCTTTTAGAAAAATTCATATAAATACCGAACAGAACATATGAAAATTTGTTAAAATAGCTCTGCTTTCTTGTTTCACAACTGACAGAATAATAGCCTCCAAGTTATGCCTGAGCAATTTAATTGAATCAAAGTATATTCAATATTTCTGGAAAACTACCTAATTCCCAATTAAAATAGAAATATTTTTTTAAAATTGAAAAAATAAATATTGGTTTTTCAAACTGTAATGTAATTTAAAAATTATTTTTTAAAAAAAGTATAACAATATATTGATTTAATGTTTAATAAAATTCTTACTTATTTTTTTTCAAAGACATATACACCCACACAATCTAATATTCAATAGGGAAAGTGCATTTGATATTGGCTATAAAAAAAGAAAGAAAGTCTTTACTTCACTTCAGAGAATAATTCTTCTTTAAGCTGAAACTAAAAGGAATTTTGATTAAGAAATTCCTCAGAAACTTTTACTTTAGGAACAGCCAACCCAATCCGCAATCAAAGACACGATAACAGAAAAAGAAAGTTGATATCAGGTAATCTTTGAGAAGTAATTCAGCTAGCCGACTTTTTTTGTCGTACCATATCCACCCCTTCACTTACAGCATTGAGACACCTAAAAAATTATCAATAACAAGGCCAACTTCATTTTTTCCTTCTTAAACTCCTTTAAATATTTTCGTTATAAGATTTTCTTCTAATAGATTGAAAAAGATATTTAAGCTTGATAAACAGCCAAATAATTAATTTGGTTGGTGGTTGTAGAGCCTGCTGGTGCAAAAAGAAAAATGTTGCCTCCATAAGAAACTTGATGAAATAATATTTTTTATACAATTTTCATTTCTTTTTTTTTTCAAATACTACACTTTATATTGGCATTCAACTTTTAAATATAAAGACGACGTGATCGTCGATAATACATGTAAACCAATAATAACATTGATTTAATAACAGTCAAGCAATAAAACTATAAAACTAGCTTTCCTAACAAAGAGAACCAAGTTTGAAAATTTTGTTGTTCTCATGAAAGGGCTGTTATTTTTTTTTTACAAACTCAATATACGTTTTAGACTTTAACATAGTGCCGATTTCTAGAATTCTCTAAGAATCTCCAACAAGATTTGTAAAATTTTAAATTGATTTTATTAATACCAACTGAAAGTGATGAATTCTGATAATTTTACAGGTTAATTTTTCTTATTCAATTTTATTAAGCGTATTACACAATTAAAATAATGAGAAGAAATCAGCAATTCATAAAGGCTTTACAGCCAAAAGTATCCTAAGTAATTCAATTATTTTTTAATACGTTTCCTGAAGATTCTACATTTTTGTTAATATTACAAAGGTTTTTATTTTTAAATTATAAGCTATGACTTTTAGGGTTAGTCTATTCATCAAGAAAATTAGATGTGAAACGTATTAATTTTCATTTTATTGATGTTTATAACAAGTTCAGTATAAGAAAGGGCTACAGTAGTAAGCACGTTCCCTCAAAAGAACTAAAAAGAAAAAAGCTTGGTGTATCAACATAATATGTGCTTCGTAACAGAAAGCAGAAAATTGAGTATAAAAATCTGTATAATTAGCTTTCCACAAACTTAAAAACCTTTTAAACTCTAAATTTTCTCATATCTGCGTCTTCAATGCCTTAAATATTGTCACTAGACAATTAATACAAAAAATCAAGTTCCAATGTAGTAAATAGTTATTAAAAAAATTTAATAGCAAATAAAGACGTTTTATAAATTACGAACACACAGACAATAAAAAAAACAGTCGAAATTACACAAGAACAGTACCTCAATATACAGCAGCACACAAACACAAATCACAATAAAGCACTCTAATAGTGAAAAGTTCTGAAGGAGAACTCCGCAGCAGAGGGATTTCTCATGACCTAGTATCCCTCTCGAAAAAATCAAACTCACTTAAATTAAACTCGACTGCCGATTCACTACTGATTTAATGTATTTATTGGCTACTTTTTTGGCGAAATTGGCTCCAGATCTATCCCCTTGCTTTTCATAGTTTCCATGACAGGGCAAATAAGATTTAGATAGACTTTATAAGCCATGTCCTAATGAATTTTTCTTCAAAATTCTTGTAGATTCTGGAATACTCCAATTTTTTCTAGAATTCCTCACCAAATCGACAATTGCTCTTCACGTTTGTGAAAATAGCGAGTTATTCTTCAGGCATTAGTTCAGCAACTCTGAGAGAAACCTGTAAAACTGTCTTCTTCTTCTCTTGAAACTATATAAATTGGGAATCTACAAGTCCATGCCAATACATGCCAGATTTAATTCGTTTCACTCTTGCCGTTTCAGATTATCGCATTCATATATAAGCAAATATATAGACAACCAAATAGATGGGCAGATTTGGTCCAAAATTTGAGATCTTGAATTTCTAAAGGTAAAGAAACATTCTAAATTTCAGTCACTCAACTACTTATGTTTTTGAGCTCTCATGATTACATGGACTTGGATGAGCAAACATACAAACCACGCATAAACGGATTTCATAGAAAGTTATGTATCTCTAGTTTTGGAGGAAATAAAGCATACAAATCGTATACCTGAAAGTTATTACTTTTTTGAGTTTGCATTTACAGTGTCTATTTTTTTCAGCTCAGATATATTTTTGAAAGCGAAAATATTTGTTCAGGCTCAAAAAAATTAAATTATCTCATGTTTATCATTTATTTGCCCTCTATTCATGACTCAAATATATATGTAAATATAATTATATGTAAGTCCTACAGACATCTTATAAAAAAGTAAAGATTCAATAGAAACGGAAGATATGATATAGATAAAAGAGATTATTTATTTTATATAAAAATACATTAAAAAATAATGCTCCAAAAATATAGTTTTTCCAACGTAAGCAAAAATAATAGAATATAATACCAGAAATCTTTTACAAAAAGTCGAATTTGATTTAAAATGTAAATATAGTCATATATCTTTCGAATTTTCAGAATTCCTAAACATTACAATTCATTTTACCTCCACCTTTCAAAATTTTACTTTAAATCTCATAAAATTAGCAAAAGGGATATGAAAGTTTTATTTTTATTTATGTTGCTTGAAAACTTAGATTAAAAATGTTAAATTGTTTGCATTAAATTAATAAAAGCTTGTAATGAATTGTTTCTAATGCCAAACAATACATTTTTATAAATATAATTCAGCGTTCAAAGAAAATAATGAAATATACTATGTAATATTGCTTTAAAAATAAGTTATAATGCCATTGGATTTTAATGTCTTTTCTAGAAATTAGAAACCGTCATACAAAAAAAAGAAATAAATATTTTTCTAGAAATGCAGAATAATTTGATTATTGATTCCACAAAATGATAATTGTCTTTCAGAAGTGAAGCAATAAAATATAAAAATCATGTTTTCAATTACTGTAAGAGAAGCAGGCGAAAGTAACAATGAAAATGTACTGGTTTTTCCAACAACTGTTTCTATTATTTTCAGATACACTCTTGGATAAAATTGTGGGATAGTAAAATAAACAAAAATGTGCCAGTGGAATGATAAAAATGTTCTTTTTTAGAGATTTTTTATTTCCTTTATTTCGAACGAAGTCGATAAACATAAAGTAGAAGTCATAAACCTAAACGTGTGCTTCTTAAGAATGTATATAACCTGTTATAATTTTGCTGCTTATATATTAAAGTAATAAAATATTTAATAGTTTCGCGTTCGTTATCTTTTCATTGATATCATTTAAAACTCTATAAATGCATTTTTACAATATTTTATTGCAAGAGATTAGCCTAAATTTATGCAGCATAAGAATCTAATATTCACGGTCATCAACGCCATAGTGGATTAAACATACAACATGGAACGTTGATGATTTTCTTCAAAAACATTCTTAATTCATTTTGCAGTCCTGAATAGTTCAACATTTGAGACCTTTGTTTTAATAAGATACAACTTAGTTACCCGCATTCGCACATTTTATTTTGTTTATGTAAAAGTAGTTATTATTAAAATAATATGTATTTAGAGTTAATACTCCTTAATTTAATAACTGTTGGCATGCAATTATTTCATTTATCAGCTGTGATTCATACTTGAGTGAGAATCATATTTGAACTAATTATTAGACCAACTGTTCAATTCCTATAAATATTCTAATAATAATATTAGTACCATAAAATATAAAAGAAATTGACCAATTGCCTTAGTGCTTTATCATTCACAGAATTAATATTTTTTATAAACTAATTAATTTGAAAATTATGAAAGTTAAGTTTTTTTAGCCAATTTGTTTGCGGTCTGCCTCTAGATAGCTGTTTAGTCTACCTATCTGAACTCCACCACTGTATGATTTCCATGAGGTAAAGAAGTTTAAAGTTCATTGTTTGGTTTTTGCTTTCATGGCAGGTGTAGCAATGTTGTGGGATCAACTTACCTCTACTTCGAAGACGGAATGTATATCGAATGGAAGGGATTCTATCATCACAGGTAATGACTAATATAATTCAACCTAAATTTTCTCCTGCATATCGTTCGATGACGATTATTCAGATTACTTCACTTTCTTTAACAACTGCTAAAACTCCCAAGTTATTACTCCTATATATTTCTCTTCAGAGTGCCCATATGAATAAGAAATTAAGTATTCAGAATAGAAATAAATAGTTATCGTCTGTCCTAAGAATATAACTGATTTGGAGTAGACTTTCCTCCACTCTAATGACGGAACACATTTCCTATGGAAAGAATGAAACGGACAACTCTTAGTTCCGTTTTAATATCAGAACAACTGTCATTCAGATATATAGTCTATGTAGACAAAGTAGGATAGTTTTTTATGGTCGCCTCTATACATTGTTTTGAAATTAAATTTCTACTTTAGGTAACAACAGGTGACATAAGGTTTCCTCGCTATAAAAAATGAGTGCCTTTACTCAATTCATAGGTTTTTGGTTAATGGATGAATATGCAAATAAATAAGGCTTAGAGTTAACAATGTTTTGATTGCTTTACTTAAATGATTACTAATTTCTTTAAGTTAGAAACTAATGAAATATTTCTATCGAGGCCTACAACAATTAAGAGACTTTTCTGATAGTTTCTAACAAATACACTTCTATACTATTATCGTATAGTATAGGTGAATAATAACTACAAAAGATCCTATTAAGGTGCAATCTATGGTAGTTCTGGGATGCGATTCATGCATAATAATTGGAAAACTAAAGTGTATTTAAGAAGCCTGTTCTCCCACAGATTGAAACCAAAATTGGACACAGAATTAAAATTTCAGTAACAAAAGTATTGTCGAATTTCATATATTTAAATCATTGGGTTTTCTAATTACAGCGTTTATGTGCTTAAGAAATCAGATATGTATATCGAATAACAGATTCGTAAAATTGAATTGTATATATGAAATTTGTTACGATCTACAATGTGACTATTAAATCTACCTGAAAAATTTTCCCATCTAGTTATCATTTTTTAACGTGTTTGCTTGTATTCGAACTACCGGTAAAAACAGTCTGAATGGATTATTCAAAAATTTAATGTAAAGACCGCATACCAAATTTCATTCTTCCAGCTCAAAATGTTTTTGAATTATCGAATTTAAGGACAAACATAATTACAGAATCGTGTTACTTGAATCCATTATAGTCTGTAATTGTTGTCATTCATCATTCGTAACCATTTTGATTTGTTTTGACGACTATATTTTTTAAATAATTCTTTCTTTTGGCATTCTGAGTATGCGAAATATTGGAAAGATGCAATTTGTACCTATTTGACACTTATAAAGCGTCACTCGACCTTTCAAGTTCAAACACTATTGCAGTAATTTTTTTAAATTTAATTTTTTATTACTTACCGCAAGCCCATTCGTCGGAGCTGTCTGGACAGTCGGAATGGCTGTCACAGTTCTTTCTCTGCTCCACGCACACGTCAGAAGTATTGCACGGAAAGTATCCAGTCGGGCAGGGTGCCGCTACTAAATGTGGGTAGGCGGAATGCTGTATGCCAGCTCCATCTGAAAGCATAAGCGAAATTTTAAATTAATGAATGCATGCAATAAATCCAAAGGGTTTTTTTTCAGTAACTGAATGAATAAATATTCATTTTAACTTGAAAGTAAATTACTTTCTGCAGAAAAATATTCACCCCACAGGTATTTCTTCAAAATTATAGCATCTGTTTGATATGCATCTATACATTAAGCTTTGATTCGTTTATTTAATTTTGCGTCCGTATGCTTCGAGATTGATAGTCTTAAAAAAGAGTGGAGTCTAAACAGTATTTATTCTTTAACGCCGTCTTTATTCCCATAATACAACTTCAAATTATGAGCATGTTTTTTTTTAAACTAAAATTTAGATTTCATTTCATAAGCAAGTATTTCATATTGATTTGGAATTCTTCCTTTTTTAGCTCAATGTAAAAATCGTCTTTAGGATATCGCGAATATTCGATAAAACAATGACTACTATGTACTTCCAAACGCCCGTAACGAATTCCATTGTATTTTTTCCCCAAAAAAGAATTGAAGATACAAAAAAGTTAAAAACAAAAGTTTTAGTTAAGTACAAGATTTAGCTACAGATTTGTATTCCACTGTCAAAAATGATTAAAGGTACAAAATTCTGTAATACTAATAAAACTAATAAGAAAAACTAATGAACCAATCCCTTAACTCCAACTACAGAACATATTTGGTTACGGTTTCATACGAAAGCCCATCAAATCTAACTGTATTAACAAAGGCTGAACTCCAAATTTCCTTTTTGGGAGAAATAGGAAAGCATTGTCCCATTCTACATTCTATTCTTAATGGGAAAATCTTGAGACAGAGTTCACCAGTCATAATCACTGGACCAAATTCAGAATGTTCCATCCCTTATGAACATTTATAGACTCTGGATACGCTATTAAGAGTTATCAAACCAAAGACAACCGTGACATATATATATATATACTGTTCTCAAATTTTCATGAAAAATTGAAAATATATTACTTCTTTATACATTCCGTACGGATGATATTCTTTTCAGAATTTCCAGATGAAACTATTAATGTGATTTTGAATTTTTTTTCTTTTATATTAATGTTTTTGACCCTTTACATGCGTTAATGGTTGCTTATGTCCATCCTTATTTTATTTTGAGAGCAGTTTTAATTAAAACCTTTATAAAACTTTCATATTTGGCAACTGGTTTTTTTTAAAAAAATTTAATAGAAAATTGGACAATTGTACAACTTTGAAATATTGATAACGTTCCCGAATAATGTGTTATTATTGTGAAGCTTTCTACACACTATATTGTAATCATACTTGTATTATATATTTCTTATATAAGCAGCCCATCAAATTTGAATGATATGATTAAATTAATCTTATTTACATTTACAGTCTTTAGCTAATGCAGTAATGATATTAGTCACCTTGCTGAATTTAAATAAGGTACAAGCAAAATCAAACTAATCAAAATGATATATATATATATATATATATATCATTTT
>JAOUZG010012033.1:709285-759844 GCA_026289955.1 Argiope argentata | reverse complement strand
AATGATAGAGGATTCTAAATTTTTAACTATGCTTATGACTTATTGAAATTAATTAAGAAAAATTAGCACTCATCAGTCTAAGGGCCAGAGTTCATATTTGAAGCCTATATAATTTTTATTTTTAAATGTATCTGAGATTCAGGGTGTAAGCGATTATTGCTGACGTGTCGAAGGGTCGTGAGTATTCATATAAAATAACTTTAAAAAGATTGACGCATCAAATAT
The DNA here is from genome assembly GCA_026289955.1 of Argiope argentata. Lineage (NCBI taxonomy): Eukaryota > Metazoa > Arthropoda > Arachnida > Araneae > Araneidae > Argiope > Argiope argentata. The sequence goes on along the minus strand of JAOUZG010012033.1, from coordinate 759,619 downwards.
TTTAGTTTATGTACTAAACGAATTCTTTCATGTCTCTAGAAAATGCAGAAATGGTAATAAAATAATGCCCTTGCAAAATGTCTTCCAAAACAACAAGGCGCCATTGATTTGCTATGAAATTCAAATGACCTTCATATGGCCTTTATTTCATATGAAATATCATAATCAGCATAATGTTTTTGACTAAAGAAAGTGACTCTATTTTTTGCCTAGTACTTCAAATATTTATATGACGGATGAATATTTGTTTGCTAAAGTTGGCTAGTAAGAAATTAATTTTAATCATTTGCTAAAACAATTAATTCTTCTACTTCTACAACTGCTAGCTTTATAGTGTAGTTGTCTCATTGCAGATAGAAAATGTTTAGAATTATTTTAACGGAAGACATCAAAAGAATTATGATGAAAGCATATTTAATGCTACATTTCTTACATATAAATCGTTAAGAGATTCAATTGTCTTTATTTTAATAGGATTTATATTTATAAAACCATAAGTAGTTAGAATATAATTATCCGTCTATGCATGGTTTCCTCACCTTCAAATTGATTCAAGAAAAAAAATAGAAAAACAAATCTTCGATATTCCGCGATAGAATATTTGCAGAAAATAATGTACAAAGTTATGGAAGTTATCATAAATTAAATCCTCCTTAATATAAAAAAAATATTTAACGTTCGATCTTCACATAGGTAGCCTCAAAAAGGAAAACAAGGAATTGACAAAATAATATTTTCCGAGTAGAAGCCATTTGTCTGTCCAAATAAACTCTCCCAATATTTTCAACAATATTTAGCAGCCATCTTTTATTTGAAAGGATTTTGATTGCTTACCTTCAATTTAACTTTATAATTAAATATATCTTGGATTTTTTTTAAAAATATTGGACAATTAAACTGATTTATGATCGTTTAAATGTTGAACAATTATTTTTCGTCTTTTTCATAACAAAGCTTCCTCATTTTTTTGAGTTATGAACTAAGAATATGATTCATTAAAAAAATGAAAAAAGGGTCTTAACTAAAGATCGAATCTCCATAGTTATATTTAAGCTCAGTATTAAAGAGCATTATAAAACATTTTTCATTAAAAAAATTTTAAATTACAAATTCGGAAATTATTAAATATTTTGCATTCATTTATTTTTAAGTGAAGTCTTTCCAATATGTTTTCAGATAAAATAATTCCGATTTACAAAAGATTTTATAATTCAAAAAGAATTTTGAATAATTAAAACAGATTAACTCTGAAAATTTTGAAGCACATAATATAATGATCTCAAATAATAAAAAAGTGGGGGGGTTCAAAAGTACAGCAAAAGATAGATATATCTCCAAGAATTTATCGCTTATAAATGAAACTACGAAAAAATAAAAAATTAAATTAAAATTAAAAAAATCACAGGATTTTCAAGGCAAATCTTTTTATATTTTTTTTTCACATCATTAGCGGTTGGATATCTGCTATTCCATAAATTCTCGAATTTTATCTGCTGTTTTGATCAAGCTTGTTTTTACGCATTATGTTCACTCGGTAAAGACAAAAAAGTATTAATCGCCTTTTTTTTAATAAGTTAAGAATTTTATTTTTAAAGAGTGTTTTTTTCATTTTTTTATTGATCAGTGGTATTTCGATTAAACAGTAAGGAATTCAAGATGCTTCTTAAATAATTAATTTCTCTGCTTTAGATTCTGGGTAAGCAGCATAAATGAAAAAAAATGGACTATATATTTTAAAGTAAGTATTTGAGAAGATCTAGTTGTTATGGTGGAAAGTAATATTTTTTTCTCTAAACATTTTTTCTCTCAAAGAAAGGCAGAAACAAATCAGGGCAAAATACAAATTTTCGCTAAAATAAATGGGAAATATTTAGAAAACATTTGTGAAAAATAACATATGAAATTATCCTTTCATAATGAATTTAAAGTATTATTGTAACTGAAGTAGGAAATAAATCATTACCAAACTAAATGCATAATGCAAAAACAATATTCAAAATTTATGTTACAAAATATTTTTTACTGTGCAATTAATTTTTTCAATTACATTACATTTTCTTTATTTCAGGGTATACATCAATATAAAAAGAGGAATTATATTATTATTCTGAATGGTGCTTATGGCAATATCCATTAATCATTTGGGAATTGTTATGCACTTTCTAAGTAGATTTTGTGTGTAGATATTTCCAACGTGAAATAGCATTTAGTATTATAGAAAAATTCAATTTTGAAGCTTTAATGAGTTCCACGCTTTAAATTTCTTCTGAGTCTTGTTTCCCACTTTGAAATTTGCGTGCATTTGTTTCCTGGATTAAATCTCAAAGAATCATTACATTACAATTTTTTGTGATTTGTGACTGTTATATCAATTCAAAACATATTTGTTGCTTATTCATTTGTGCTTTAGTTGTAGCAGCAATAGTGCTCTCTAAATACAATGTATGTACTAGTATTTTGCTTCAGGAAACATTGTTTAGGTGTATTTCTTGGATTGATATTAGGAGAAACTATTAGGTAGTAGTTAGGAGAAACTATTAGGTAGTAGTTAGGAGAAACTATTAAATATATTCGCCTTATTGATCAGATTTGGCAATCGTCTATATAGGTTGCAGAAGGTGGTGTGTCTTTCCATCGGATTGCAATTCCCCTATCATTGCTATGCCAAGAAACAAGAACATGTTTACTTACATGGCCAAATGAGCAATAAATATTAAGTTTAATGCAAAAAAAAACGAATGCGGAAAATTAAATTTAGTTTAACGAGGTACGATTGCACTAATATGCTTTCTCGATTAACACTTTTTTAGGAGTTGTAATTTCAATTGGTAAGTCCTTTACTTTCATATTTTAATGATTTTGGTTTTATGTCTTTTGATCTTTTTGTTGTTCGGTTTTAAGCCATTTGCTATAATCCTATTTAGATGTTAAAAAATTTTGGAAAAATTATTTTGACTGCTATTGTTTGATTTTTAACTTTGATGCTAATTTTATCTCCAAAACCTTAATATATATTTTGACGATTTTGATTTTATGTATGGTCACTTTATTGTTTGGTTTTAAACATTTTGCTATGATCCTACATAGATTTTTTTTAATTTTTTTATTTTGTAATTTATATTTAATTTGTGATCTCAAAAACCTTAATTTGATAAAATTTGCGGGTCCCTAATGGTCAATTTTTTAGACAAAAATCAAAAAAATGTGTGTGACCCTTGAAAAAGTCTTCAGACCGGATTCATTATATTTTCATATTTTTCCATTTTCATTTTTGTTCTTTTTTTGCTCGTTCTTGTTGTTGTTGCTCGTTTGATTAAGTTCATTTGTGCCTTAGTTGTAGCAGCATTAGTGCTCTCTAAATACAATGTATGCATTAGTATTTTGTTTCAAGAAACATTGTTTTATTTCATAATGGTTGACTTTGGATTGATATTTGTCTTTGGATTCATATTGATGACCCTTGGTGGGAAACTTTGTATATCTATAGTAAATAATCTCTAAATAACACAAAAATTGTCCTGAAAATAAGAGCTGAATTTAAATTTTTCTCTTATATCAATTTGCACATTTTAATTGTATCTATTAAGCTTCATGAAAATGATGAATCGTTTGATAATATTCTTATAAATTGGTAAACATTTAATTAAAAATATCGCTTATATTTTTATAACTATTTCAGAACTTTTCGACGATAATATTACTGAAAAATACATTAAGTGAACAAAAACGTAAATACAAATAATTTTATAAAAAGAATTCAAATTCAAGGGTGTCAAAAGATACATTTTGTTGGAAAAAAGTATACAAAATCATGGTGTAAATAAGGCTAACGGATACCGGGTCAATAACTCTCACCCTCCAGTGGATGCCAACAAAAAAAAAGATAGAGCTCCACAGGATAGATTTGTCCATTAAAGCCATAGATTGGAAAAAAAGTTCCCTATTCGAACAAAGAAGTTTCAATTTGTAGATACTCAGTGGTAATGCTGTTATATTCTCTTAATAAAGAAGTAATTAAAATAAATAACTTATTTAATCAATCATCTAAATTTTAACTTTCTAAAGTAATGTGAACCTCTTTTTGTAACAGACCAGCGGGTGACCGAGCTCCGCTCGGAGAAAACAGGTATCGAAGCTAACTCGAATATTTAAATTTTCAATTGTGATTTATCAAAACAATATATGCCGTATTTAGTAAAAATATCAAAGTTATCCGTATTTTTTTCTGATGAATGTTGAAATGTCGGAAATGTGGGGCGATTTTCGACTTGGCAACCATTCCTCGTATTATAGTATAAGATAAAATTAAAACTTAAGCTCCAAGCATGCGTTACGAGTAAAAGGGAAAAAATTATCTTATTAATATGTTGCCATCAGATTGACAAAAACTCAAATTAAAAAAAATAAATTATTATTGCGCATTAAACATATAAAAATGCAATTTTCATCACGTGTCTGCATGAAATGAAAAATATATATATATGAATATTGATATAGGTGGCATATTGGCTATAGATGGCAGCACGTTACCACTTGAAAATTTGAGTAGCCAACTAATAAAGTTTGAAAATATCCTATCTGTAACTCCGAACTGCTCAACCGTAGCGCTTCAAAACCGGCGCCAATCGATTCCACGTGGCCAAAAACCCTAGACCCCCAAGTTTACCGGAGTTTATTAATTCTGGGGCTATTTTCGACTTGACAACCATTCCTCGTATTATAGTATAAGATTTAATTGTTTCTGAAGATTTTTAGTGAAAATTTGAAAATAATTAAGCTTATAATAGGCTCTTCCTTTTAAAGAAGAAAACTGTATATTTTACATATTTTGCAAATATTAGTCGAAATTATTGCAAGGTAGTTTTATTTAGAAATAATTTGGTATACAAAAAAAAATTCCAAAAATGGATTATACCCTTAAAATATGATCTGATCCAGCTCGAAAACGAATTTCAAAAAATTATATATATAAAACTAACGAAAGAAAAAATAATTATTGAATATATTACTGATAAACCATCATCTCTATAACAATAATAAAAAAAATCATGAATTTTATTTCAAATTTGCTTCCGCAACTTTCGGCTTAGTATTTCTAATTTCTTAGCAAATAATTTATGTTTTTGCGATTCCCAAATGTCAGTCAGTTGTGCAAGAACCTTAATGGGAATAACTTAAGGCTAACATTTCTTTCACCGTGATCCTTCTGCCAATATAAAAAGTTCAATTCTAAAAGACAGTAAAAAGAATTTCATTTGAAAGAGAGATTCATTACTCTTGCGTAATAGCATTCTATTATGCAAGAGTAATGAAGAAAATATTTCATTGTTTACTCCAATTACGTTTAGACTAGAGGCTGAATTTATGCAAGATAAAATCTGACGTTTGGCGTTGCTATCTGATAAATTACATTTTCTTAATACTCTGAAATTTCAGACACTTTTGAATATGTGGTAATAAACTTATGCAAATTCCTTCAAAATTAATAAGGCGAGATTAAGTAATTTGCTATTTTTTATATGCATCTTTTCTAATTTTTATAAAGTTGATTCTCTGAAATATAAAAAATAGTCTTATATATATATAATGTTAATTAATAATCTTTATCTCGGAAACGTTTTTAAAGGTTCTAGGAATTTATATGGATAATGAGTACACTGGATATACCCTGATGTCAGATTAAATTTTAAAAATATCTAAGGCATTTTTTAAAAGCAAAAGGGATTATTTTAAAAGATATATTTGAAATTTAACTAAAAGAACGTCACGAATTATCTTCTTTCTTTTCTTAAAAAAAGAAAACTTTCTATTGTTATTAACCGAAAGTGAGTATTATATATTTATTTTTTGTCATGTATAATTTATTTTCCATAAAGGAAGATTACTGATACTTGACAATTGGAATATTAGATAGTACTTTGCCTCCAACGACTGATTTGCGAATAAAAATGAAGAAATTAACCTAGTTATTAAAATCACGGCTTGTTGTTCCAAGAATATATTTTCCATATAGCTAAAACATGTGTCGTCCTCGTCATTTGATCACTATTAAAAATTACAATGCCCGTATCAAAAATAGCCCTAATGTTCCTTTACAACGTCAATATAACTAAACTATTGCTAAAAAAGGAAGATTAGATAGATACAGGCACTGTCCACATAATTAAATGCCATAAACTTTAAAATGAAAAAAGGGGTGAAATCGGTATAATAATTGTGGCTGGGAGGAATATATAAATGTAATGATATTTTTAAATTTAAATTAAACCCTAAATAATTTCCAAAGCTTTATCTTAATTTAGCCCATAGTAACATCATTCTAAAATATTCTCTTATTTCTTGATCCATTCCACTTGTTCTAGTTAATTAAATCACTAGAAGCCGAGTAAAATTGCTGAATCGGCTAAAGGCCACAGGTTTTCACGCTCCATTTGAGAGATGAGAATTGTCCAGCCAAGCACATTCCTTTAAAAAGATACTTGTGTTTCCCTTGTCTGGGTCAGCGTGTGTCCAGAAAATCCTCATTGAAATTTCATTTCACATAAGCACTATGAAAAATATTTTCCCTATCAAACTGTTATGGTATTTAAGTCCAAGGATAATGATTTCCCGCCCTTCTTTACGCTTCTGCTTTTCTGCCGCGCAGTGGGCGGACGTGCCTTGTCCGCCAGCATGTAAATAATGCCAGGTTCTCGTGATGGAATACAACGAACTTAAAAATTCATCCCATCTTCTGCCATGATCTCACCCACGATGCTGCCACCTGCTTTCAACAATAATTAAATTCTTTACTTGGTGGAATCGAGTTCTTGAGATTTATCACGAAAATGTGGATGATGAAGATGGCAGGTGGGTATTAATTACATATCTAGAGATCAAAACTCCCATTTGAAGAAAACACTGGTGAAAAAATCTGGTTCCTCTTATTTTCTAATTATTTCAACTAAATAAATTTTATATAGTTAAAATTTATCATAGAAATTTAAATTAAAATTTTTCATAGATATGTGGGAACATTTCTGAAATAATTTGTTTTTTGAGAGTGGCAGTAACTGGTAAGAATATTATAGAAGATGAAGATTTTAAAACTGATCGATTATGGAAAATCATTAAAAAAAATTACTGAAATCTCTTGAAAGAATCAGAAAGAAATAAACGAGTTTATGTCCGAAAATCGAAGAAAGTTTAAAAAAGCATATGGGAAAATTTTCCCTCTCAAATTCTTGTCCTTCAACTACAGTGTCCTGTTTCATTGTACCATGTTCAAAAATTAATATTGCTACAAATTTATGATAATTACTTACTATACTGATAATACTGATGTTGAAATGAGTGAATTATATATAATTTAATGATTATTGAATAGATGTCAGGTCATAGACTTAAATAGAAAATATGGTTAGCAACTAATTCGGCAATTTGCAAAAATTATTAAAAAATGCGGATACTAAAAAATAAAAGAAAAATGGCAATGTCCTTGCTAGGAGTCTAGATCCTTCTAGAAATTTCAGTCCCAAGCATGCTCACACGAGCATTAATTGCTTCTTTAGAATGGTTTTCAAAGAGACAATGCCAATTAATTTGGTGAATCAATCGAGAACACGAATAAAGAAACTAACTCTGGAGAAGCTTCGTGAAATGTCATATTCAAAATCACTTATAAGAGGATTTTGAGGTAGGTACTATTCCCTTATTGTCAAATATAGTTGTCTCAAAAATATAATTAGAAGACAAAAAATACATGTCTATCACAGGGCATATTCATGAGTATCTGCTTCAAGATATGTGCTTTGCTACACAAAATAAACCACAGCAAAGGTGAAAATAAAAAGGTCAATAATAAAACTATCCCTACAATGGATATTAAAGGAATTCACTCCTACCAATCAGGTCGAAAGTTTAATAGGATCTGTATTAAAATTAACATTCCACATGCTAGATTTTTTTACTTCTTAAACAAAACACATTTGAATTAGCACGTTTATATGTTTTAAAATTACATATGCAGATCAATAACTGATGTATAACTGGACATATAGAATCAAACATTTTATACAGGTGGATTATTATATAATCCAAAATTAATATATAATATGGATTAATATATAATCCAAAATTTTTCTTTCTGATTTTTTTAGTTATTTTGTTTATATGGACATAGATAAATAAAAAAAGATATACTGAGAGACGTGTTATGCCCCAAATTAACAAAATTCTTCAAATTCAATAAAGCTCGTTGATATTCGTTGCATTACTACGACAGATAGAGACATATAGTTGCAAACATGTGTTTAACTCAGGAAGATGCGTACGCGCCGGCTTTCTGGCACAGAGGTAGCGCGTCTTCCTCGTGTTCTGGGAGTCCCGGGTTCGGCGAGTTGTTCTTCTGTGTGCTCTCTGTGAGATGTGTGAGTGTGCCCCCCTCGTGAAAAAGGGCTGTGGAATCAAATGTGGAGACGGTCGTACTCTTGGCCCTAGTTGGCGGTACTTCAAAAACAAGAGACGCTCCTTTCGGCTTAAATCTGCTGCCGTATCAGAGGGGGGCTTGTCTATAAGCAAGTGCCATAAGTAACAACAACAGATGTGTAAGCAAAATATTAATCAAGCTTTAAAGGACAGATATTTTAAAAGATTATGATACTTAATTTTCATATACTTTCTATACGAGCAAAGAAAAATAAATAAAAAGACATTAAAGTATTTTGTGAGCAGGTAACAAAAAATAATGCATTAAAAAATCTTTCGACAATAATGGATAAGAATTAAAAAATAACTATTTAGTGAGAACACTAAATAAAAAAGAAGTGCATTATGTAAGAAGTGATGATATCAAAATGAATAATAAATATGAAAAGTGACAAAACATAAAAAAAAACGCTTATTCGAAACATGGCATGAAAATGGGGAAAAAATTTATCAAAAAAAAATTCGAACTTGAAGATAATTCTCTTAATCTTACACATTAGAGCAAAATTCTTTTATTTCTTATTAAAGAGTTGATATTTTTCTTTTATCATTCTCAGTTAATATTTTTAAATAAATAAATGCTTATTCAGAGTCTTCAGATTTATCAATCTAAATTAAAGATTGAAATTTAAATAATAGATTATATAAGAACTTTTCCTGGAAAGATTGCTTTTTTATTTGTATGAAGACAATCAAAACAGAAAAGTTTGAAATGTCTCCCGTGATTATAGAATAACTATTCCAATGATAGTGAAAAAAATCGAAATCTTAATATTAGGAGAAAAAATCACTTTCATGTTATGCAAAGAATGTTTAGCTTCATTTTTTCCATTATTAAGAAGAAGAAAAAGAAAGATTACTCTAGGTTATTTTTTTTGCTTGTATTTAGACTTTTTTTTAACTTTTATTTATATTCACAAGTAAAATAAATTAATAATTAAATTTTGAAAACAAATATTTATTTAATATATATTGCAATTTTTGTATTACTTTTTCGAAATTCAAGTATAATAGTACTAACAGGTTTTAACATTTTAAATTTATTCCTTACATCATTTATACTTTTTCATATTTTTTTTAATTTAGGTTGTTTATTTCTTTTGAATATATGATACTAACTTATCCACGCACAATTTTTAACAGACATTTTATAGAGCATATAAAATCTGATTGAATCTTCACAATCTCCTTCCAAAATTAAATTAAAATAAATATTAAAACCAATTAAATAAAATTCAAATCCTTAGAGAAACAGTCCAAAATTTGAAGTTATATAATAGTTTGTACTATCATGTTTGTAGTATTTAGGAAGAAAAAATACCTTATCCAATAAAATTCGCTAGTTTATTCTATAAATTTAGAAATGTTTCCCTTTGAGACGTTTTCAAAACTTTAAGATTATTTTATTCACTTTTTTTAAATTCTTACCATTATTTTAAATATCAAAACATACTATGAGATTTTTATAGGGATTTCTTTTCATTCATTTCACGCGCGTCGATTTAAATAAGGGAAATTAAGATATATACTTAGAAGATTTTTTTAGTCTAATGAGAACAGCTGATTTAAGCATTTTTATAGAGCTGGTGTAGCATTAATCAATAGAAAAAATTGGAATTGGAATATTAGTCTTTAAAAGCAATATTTTTCTTTTATCCTTTACTTGTATTTGTATTTATCTTTTAAATCAAAACACAACAAAAGCAGTTATAATTGAAATTATTCTTTGATCAATTCAATCAACTGTACTCCCGGTTTTTAAATGTCAAGCATTTTGCTATTTCATGAAATCAAATGTTATAAAAGAAATCCCTAAAATTAGAAATAATTACATCTCACTTATTTGTATATCCTTTTTATAAACGAAAACAATAACAAGTAATTCAAATTCGAATTAATCTCATAAACAGCTTCAAAAATTTGTATTTAAAAGTTTCAAATTTATACTTACTTTGTGGCCAGCAGATCATCAAGAAACAAAGAAACAGAAATTTATCCATTTTATCAGAATCTAGGCTTTTCTTTGTCCACATTCCTGTTCTTGCAGTGATGTTAGTTTATAATTCGATCAATGCCTAACTCTTCGAAAGGGGAACATAACATTCTAAGTAAAGAAAAAAAAGAAAATTTAGTATTCCAACTTTAGTAAAACTTTTTCTCAATTACTTCTTATCTAAGCGATATAATTTTATAATAATATTACTTAAAAGTAGTTTATTATTTTTCATCTTAAAATTTAATTTCTAGGTAAAATAATACTAACTAAGTACAGTAACATTATTAAGGAAACTTAACTATTACATGACATTTTTATAATACTATGAAAGGAAAACAAATCAAATTCCAAAACACCATAGGATAATAATAAAATTTGGTTTCAATAGGTTTTAAATTACGTATTATTTGAGAGATTTATCACAGTGGATATCAGAGCAAATAGACATTTGCTGATTCCTTTAAGTAATTTAACCGCATAATTAGGCTTAAATATGCCATCGCAATTTACCTGAATACACCATTTCAAGCTTATTTTGATTTAATATAAAAAATTGGATTTTAAGTGTATGTAATCTCCAGTCATAAACCAAGATAACTACATTCCGTTACAAAATCAAATCTTTTATAAACTAAAATTAGTTCTAACAATTTTGCTATATTAATTTTTTAATAATATTATTCTTATACTGAAATTAGTTTTTTAAACTATAATATGTAAACATCGACTTCAAAAACTTCTCTAATATTTGTTATCTACTGACTTTTGTCTCTAAAATTGTCAACAATAACATCAATAAGGAAAATTTTGCTTTTTTATACCCCATTCTGCTTTCTTAAATCATAACATTTGAAGGTAAAATAAATTTAAAATTTCACATTCAGTTTTCAAAGACAGTCGAACTTCTCTCTTCTTTTTTTAAAAAGTTTCTATCATTCAATACCATAATGAGATCTTTGAAACATTAGTTCTATAGTTTATTATTTATTAATATATAATAAAAATAATCTATTAATATATAATATTAATAGCGAACTAATTTTTCAAGCTTTTAAATTTATTTAGTTTTTTTTTTAATAAAATCTAATATATTACGTACTATGATATTTCGAACAAAAGACAAAATTATATTCTTCAGTTATATTTTAAAAAATAGTTGTATTTTAGACATTAAAGGAATAGGTTTTTTAATATTTTGCTATATTCTATATACAGTTCTCGAAATTTATAAAGCTATATTTCTCTAAAGAAGATACTTACACTTAATATTTTCAGTCTACATTAGAAATGATTTTCATACATGTATTTCTTTTCCAAAAGAGAAGACAAATCAACATCGGAAAGATTGATATTAATAGTTGCAGTTTCGTAAACTGAATTACATCGTTTGCAAATAAACTTATATATATTCCATTAAAAATTGCTTTACTTATCTAAAATTTTCATAAAATTTCCTTTCAAATTATCATAATTTTCTTTTTAAAAAAATTGTTTTTAGTAATAATTTGAATCTAATTTTAAATACAAATATTTAAAAATAGAAAATGTAAAATATTATAAACACATTTATAGTTTTCACATAAAATTCAAGTAAAATATGTAATATATCAAACCATATAAAAATAGAACTTACTTATAAAATATAATCTGAGTAATTAGAGGAAATTAATGCGCAAATATATATTAATTAAACTTTAATTCAATCATAGTTAGAATTCTGAATTAGCTCGAATAAGAAAAGTTAAACGCAAACGATTCTTCCAAAAATTTGAAAATCATAACTAATGGCGTTGCCACTCATGAAAATAAGGTTTTAAAATTAAATATTTAAGTTCTTTGTTAACTGATATTTTTTTCTGAAGTACTTAAGCGGTGATTATTATATTCTTTTTCATCGAATTTTCAGATTAAGAAAAAAGAAAATAGTGCAATATTGTGATATTAAATGTGATGTGATCATTAAAAAATTAGATTAAATGAAATAATTTTACAATTGTTTTGATTATTATTTATCGTTTGAGGCATCTTATTTAATATACGATGACATATTTTTTCTCTTATTTGCAGGTAATTAAAATTAAATACATTCTTATTGAAATATTTATGCTTGAATTTATTATAACTTCACTTTAAAAGTTATTCAAATAAAAGATATCTTATTGTAATTTATTCATTAGAATGCCTTTGAATTTTCTAAAAATTACTAATATGAAATGCAAGGAATTGGATTGGTTCAAAGATATGTTTATCAGAATTCAATCTTCTTTAGATGAAAAACATAACAGCATAAAAAAAGATTGTCTTCCTAAATTGTTTCATATATAAAATGTCACTAAAAATTATCCTTTTTGCTTTAATTGAACCAACATCTCAGATATATTTGTAACTCAAATTATTTACATTACAAATTTTGTGTGGTTTCATTTAATATTTCGAGAAATAGATTTTATATAAAATGATGCAAATGTTATATATTATTCAAATAAAACAATTCAGCCTTTCAAAGGAGACAATAACAACACATAAAATATACGTCACACATAGGTAATAACACATAAAACATAAAACTCACATCAATATAATTTAATTTTCAACTTTTTGTGTTTTTTAAGAAGAAAAATTGACAATATGCAATTAGATATCAAATGAATTTGAGAATTACTATTGTAATTACTCTTACAGCGTTAAATAATGGAACCAATGGAACTAATGATATGGAAAATAAATGGACTTAATGATTTACCAAGACGTTTGTCTGAAATGTTTATTGTTTTAATAACTCATTTAATTCATTAAAAGGCTAATTGGAAACACTGAGTCTTGTAGTAATGCTCAACAAAAAATAAAATGTAACATATTTCACAGCCCAATTTATAAATACCGAAAAGACATATTTTGATCTAAATAAATATCTTTATCGGGCATATTTATGCTGAATAACATAAATACCATCAGAAGGCACAACATTAATTTACTTATTAAAGACATGGAAGATATTTTTTATTTCATTTTTTTCTACTTTTGTTATGTGGGGACCAACTCTTGCTTCCTATTTCCTTCTAAGAAAAAATAAAGCATTATTGCTCCATTTAAACGAATATACATGATAATATAGGAGTAGTTGCTTCAATTATTTTCATTAAAAACTCACTTTCAAACACATTAAATTTGTCTTTTATATCATTCTGCAGTAATCTCTTGTAATCCTTAATTAAACAAACTTTAAAAAATATTTTTTTTAATTATTTCAGATTGATTACAAAACTAAATAAAGAAAATAAAAAATATTTCCTCTTATAAAAATAACTTTCATCTTATTAATAATATTATACTGCCATTTCAGTTTTCAGTCAGTTAAGATTGTGTTTCTTTTTTAATAAATTATCTTGGGCATTGTAAAGTTTTTGAAGCCAGTAGCTTTTTTATATTTTCTCTACACTATATTTTTAAAAATAGTGTTATATTCAATGATAAAAATAATTAAGAAGAGGATTATTTTACTATTATTAAGTTTTTGTTTTACAATAAAATAAATCATGCATAATACATTCATAAAGCATGCAGTCAATTTCCCATTTTCAGAAGAATTGGAGCGTATTGAGATTAAAACTTTTTGTTATTTAGATTTAATCCCTTTGATTAATAATTTTTACGATGAATTCAAAATAAAACGCCTATTTTTACGAAGCAGCAATTTTTAAGGCAAAAATCTGATTAAAATTATTTAAAAGAAATTTTTTATTATTGTTAAATATAATAAATGAGCCGGGATTTGTCATTTTGCTGTATAATGTAGGATATAGGTTTTTTATGGTATGGTAAATATACAAAACTCTATATTAATTTTATTTAGACAGATAAATTCTTAAAAATTAACAAAAATTAATAATCAATATATTCTGCCATAACTCAAAATTTTATAATCAAATTTTATAATCATACTTAATTATACATAAATAATTTTTAACAATTTCTTAAATGCAGCAAAAATAATAATTATTATTATAAAATAGTAAATGTTTAATGAATATTAAACTTACGGTTATATTTAGTTAAAATCAAACAATTATTTGTTTATTCAATTTTCAAAATTTTTAAATATAAATGCCAACTTTTCAGATCATGTCTGAGCGTTTAATTACCAGAAATTAAATTTTTTACCCTGTTTATTTAATGACTGGTTAGTCATTTTAATATAGTCAATGACTTATTTCTTAAGTCTTCAAGTGTTAAACCTCCAACAGTACAAATTAGAGTGCAACAGGTTTTATTTATGAGAAATAATCTATTGGAAAATAATAATTTTTTGTTCTGTTTTTGATTCTTAACAATTTAATAAAATATTTCTACCTGTAAACTTTTGTTAAATTTTTTTATCAGAGCAGTTGTGGCCAGTCTTACTTTCGAATTTCAATCAATCTCCGAATTTTAAATTTTACCTACATCAAAAAAATAGAAGAACTGTGTCTATATGTCATCAAAATAACTCAAACATGAAACGACTAAATCGTATGTAATTCAGTTTATTATATTAATGCCAAAATATTGTAAGCTTTTTAAATGTTTGATAAATTTCATCTAAAAGAAATCTATTTTTCTACAGCATGGGAATAATGCAACATAAAAAACAAGAATTCAATATTTTAGTAATGGTTTTATAATTAGAATAGAGTATTTGTGTCAAATTTTCTACCAAATCCATCAAAAGGTAGATTGTCCGTTGTCCTGTATTTTCATGCGTGTCCAAAGATGAGTCAGATTTGTGAAATTTTGTAGGGAGTTTCGTCACCAAAGGTTAGACATTTTTCAGCAAAAGATTGTAAAATCCTCCGTGTATTCGTGCGTGCGTTAGGAATAGTTTAATTCGTCAAAATATGGATGAAAGTAAGAAATGCTTGGCCTATTTTCTGTGCGATATCTTTTCATGGTTCTCAAACAATGAATTTTCTTTAAAATTTTTCCTCTCGCTTTTATGTAATTTTTTCTGTTTATTCTGACATCTTTTCCATTTAAAACCAATTTTTTGTAGAATTTTCCTTAAATACTCCTTAATCCACTTAAAGTTTACTGCTTCCTTCAAAATTGGAAGAAATTTAATCAAACAAGGGATTTTTCATTCCTTCATATTAAAATTGTACACACTTCGCACCACTTACGGTACAAGAATGGTTACTTCCACTTATGTACCACTTATGGTGCAAGAATCGAATTCTTTAACTGTTTTTTTTTTTCAAAAAAATTCCATTACTTTAGGTGAAGCAAAAGTTGGATGAAGATCACCTCTTCCTTCCCGTCGGATGTTCTTAATAGTTCTAATTGAAACGCCGGCAATTTTACTGCTTCGTTTCAAACAATGCGTGACAGGAATAAATAATTCCCCGTTTCCTGCTCCTTGGTCACAATATTTAATTATATTAAATAACATTTTCTTCGTACCACTTCTGAAAGTGTTTTTACCGCTTAAACTAGCCATATAAATACGAAATTTTGAAATAAAATAAAACACGGTCACAAATAACACAACACTCACATATACGTGAAAAAAATTGATCTAATAAGTATCTAAAGGGGAAAGTCCAAGGTCAAAGGCAAATACCGGAAATGTACTCATCATTCAGCTTCTCACTCCTTAATGAGATGGGATTATCGAAGAGCGGTCGTCTGAGAACCTGTTGATGAACAGTAGATTCCTAATTTACATCTAGTAGATCAAAAAGGAGAGGAAAATGAATGGTATTTTTTACTAGTATAAAAGAATTTTTTTCCTAGCACACTGGAATAAACTAATTACACGCGGAGGTTATATTACAAAATAATACGAAAATTAATACTACTCTTCTAAATATGCTAGAAGAGATTCAAAACTCTTTGGATATCTTAT
The DNA here is from genome assembly GCA_026289955.1 of Argiope argentata. Lineage (NCBI taxonomy): Eukaryota > Metazoa > Arthropoda > Arachnida > Araneae > Araneidae > Argiope > Argiope argentata. Next base: position 743,276 of record JAOUZG010012033.1, on the reverse strand, counting down.
TTTAGGAACAGAAGTACTAACCCTTGAAGCATATTTAAAGACGTCTAATTGCATGCAGAAATTATATATGCATGTATACTAATCAGTATAGCTTTGTTACATGATTAAATAAAATTCTAATCTTGGTACAATATTGAAAGGCATCCAAATTCGTTACAAATCTTCCTTTCAGTATATTAGCAACGTACTACAAGTGTCTAATTTTAGCATACAAAGAGTATTCTTTATTTATAGTATCATACTAAAAGCATCCAATTACAAATGAAATTTATGTCATGAATAATACGGATAGCCAAGGAATAGTTGGAAAATTATTCTATGAATTAATACAAAGACTATGCTACGAATTGATTCTAAGAATGTTCTATGAATCAATATAAAGCTTATTGTGGTCGGTGTATAGAGATAGCTCGTCTTCCTCGTGTTCTGGGCGTCCTGGGTTCGAATCCCGGATAGGGCAGGATTCTTCTATGCTATATCTGAAAGGTGTGTGAATATCCCCACCCCTGTAAAGGGGTACTTTGCAAGCGAATGTGATGAGTGAATAGCAAAATTCATACTCTTGGTCCTAGTTGGTGTTACTATTAAACAAGAGACGCTGATTAGACTCAAATCGCTTTAGCGAACTTGTCCAGGGTAAATGTCATTAGAAACAATAACATACAAATATTATGCTCTGTATTAATTCGAATATTATTCTATAAATCAATACAAATATTATGCTATGAATTAATTTGACGATTATTCTCTGACTCAGCAAAAATATTATGTTATGAATAGATATAAAGATTATGCTACGAATCAATATGAAAATTATGCTATAAATCAGTACGATGACAAATGCTACGAATAAATATGAAGAATAATGCTACGAATTCATATGAAGAATAATGCTACGAATTCATATGAAGAGTAATGCTACGAACTCATATGAAGTATAATGCAATGAATTAATATGAAGAATAATGCTACGAATTCATATGAAGCATAATGCTACTAATTAAAATGAAAAATAATGCTACGAATTCATATGAAGAATAATGCTACGAATTTATATGAAGAATAATGCTACTAATTAAAATGAAAAATAATGCTAAGAATCAATACGAAGAATATGCTAAGAATCAATACGAAGAATATGCTACGAATCAATACGAAATTTAATGCTATCAAATAATATGATGATAACGTTACAGAGATTGGAAGTAATACTAATCTTCAGAACATAGTAGAAATCTAAAATTCATTGGACTTCTAGAATACTAAGATGTCCGAGAAGTCAAAAAAATTAATCAATCAATGCCTAACCTATTTAGTTTACTTTAAAATTTCATATTAATATTTGAGGAAAAGAATAAAACCGCATTTTATAAATATCTGTATTTAACAAATAGAGAAAAGAAAAAGCAGAAGTCCAATTTAAACCGGACTACAGTCGTGCTTTCTTGTGATAATAAACTGATTATTAAGGGAAAGTCTTACAAGAATTCTAAGAATCAACCCTTTCCTTCGACGGGGAATAAATATTTTCCTACGAGAAATTCACCCACAGATTGTTAGGAATTTGCGGAGACACGTCGAAGAACTATCATAGAACCTCTCTTTAAGCCATTGGTTACCATAGCAATGATCTTTAGAGCAAAGTAGTGGAACCCAATCACGGAGTAAAGTGATTCCGTCTTATGGAGTGTTTTGCCTCTTACTGGGCCAGCTGTATCATATTTCATCCCATAGAACTAGAACTTCTACCACGCTGTTACAATGTTACGATGTCTTAGGCTAAAAAAATTCTTTGGAAATTTACATTGCTTTTTAATTTCTAGATTTATATTTGATTAATAAGTAGAATATTTCCTTGGAGTTTGTTAATATATCTAAGTTTTAAGTGGAATTAAATTTGTCTTGTAAAAAAAGTTTTGGAGATACAATCTATGTGTAGCCTTCAGTGTCTAAGTACAGAGTATTGTTATATTCTACATGGATTATCCTGAGAAAAATAGTATTTAAAAATCAAAACTTTATTATTTGGAGTTCATTGGATTACTTTAAACTATGTTTTCCTGCTTTTTAACTAGATACAGAACATTGTACTTAATTAAAATGAGATTATAAACAAGAAAAGTCATTAGTTTTTTTTTAATTTAGCTTCTCAAATTTGCCTCACAGACTTCTTTTAAGGAGAGAACGATTTTATTAAAATAAACTTGCATTTAGTCAGCACTTGCTTTTTCCCCCCCGAGATCAAATGACTTTCGCGATCTGCAGATTCCAAAGAAACTTTGGTTATGTTTAATTTCCAATAAATCTTATATTCATAACTTGAATACTTTTGTTTCAATCAAAAATTATTCTTAAGAAATAGATCTGAATAAATATGTCAGCTCTTTTATTATTGTGTACAAAAACATTTTTAATAGATTCATAATATCGTTATGTGATAACAAATCTTAAAATTACTACTCTAATATACCAAAAGTACGCATTGTTTTGTGATTGTATAGCCTCATTTTAGTATTTCTTGCACTCTGTAAAAAATACCAATGATAAAGATACTCTTTTTTTCTATAGCCGAAACTAATAGAAGAAATATATATTTAAGAATAATTTCTCCAAATTCAGGGTAAATGTATAACCATAATTAAATTATTTTCAATAAAGCGACTCGTTTTTAATTGCAAAATGGCTTCAGTATAATTTTTGTGTTGTAATATTCTTGATTTTTATTGGTAAACGCAAACATTTCGCCTAATTTTTAATTAAAGAAATCTGACTAAAATTTGAAAATAAATGTTTTGATTGGATCATTCTAAATTTGTAAAGGATACAACAAATTCTCTAGCTCAAAATAATTGTTCTGTGGAGAATTAATACACAGTACCTATTCTTCGTATAAAAGATATTTTTTAAATAATCAAAATTAGGGGGAAAGTGCACTTCAAAGGAATTATAACCCTTAAAAAGTAATCTGCCTAAATTTAAAATTGCTTTAAAAATCATTATTTTTACAACATTTTCAAGTTAGAAATTAAATTTATCTGCTAAGTCCATAAATATACAGGTGTAAACATTTTATTTTATAACTGGAGGATATAGTTAGGCAAGGCTAAGTGCATATTATTCAAAGAAGAAAAATTTTGCCTCTTTAAAGGAAAAGAAGAAAGTGACAAGGAAATTCTCTTCTTCCAATTTCGTCGTTGGTTTTTACAATGTCAATCATAATGTGTTGAGTTTTTTCTTGTAGCAAATAGTATCCATTTGTATTTTGAGCTTCAACCTTTTGATCCATTATGTTTAATTTCGTAGTAGTTTCTATTTTGCAGTGTGCTACATACACATACATATTGAAAAGCCTACAATGAGTGTGATGCTCACTGCACATACTAAAATTAAAGAGTGTATTATGAGTATAATGTATGCATGTACATACTTTCATTAAATGATGTATAATAAAAAATAATGAAGTTTTGCACACCATCGCACTAAACGGTGTATAGTGAGTATACGTACAAACGTATGTTGTGAATACAATGTATATTCAAATTATGGGGTATGCATTTTGTACAATGTGCATATGTACATGTTCAAATTAAATCGTATGTACTTAGTGCAATGTACATCTAAGCACATTTCTTAAGTAGTGTATAATGAAAATAATGTAACCAAATACACATTTACATTAAATAGTGGATAATGAGTATAATAATGTATAATTTTAAGATAATTTTATACATGTAATTTTACTACAAAAAATGCATTAAAAACAGTTGGTTCGAGAATAAAGGGTAAAAAGACAACAATACTGTGTAAAGTACCCACCTTTCAAGCTATTATTTCATTTTTCAGGGTTAGAACCGAAAAAATAGATGATAGAATTTCGTTTGAAATATTGCTTATTGTCTCGAAAACATAGATATTAAAAGCTGCTGACATTTCCCTTTCATTTTTGGTGATGAAAAATTGTTTTGACACGACCCACTTTTTTATCTCCTTTAAGTGGGATAAATCCTTTCTGGTGATTGATATATCTTCCGCACAAAAACTGAAACAGTCCCCAAAATGGTCCAGTCTCCGTTTGTATTAAATAGAGGTAGAGTTGTTATGGATAGGCGAAGGATTTTTTTATTTTCCTTTTGCTATTAAAATAAAATCGATGTCCGATTATCGGACAAAAAGACGTACGTTTTTTTCCAAGCGAGTAAATGGTGATGTCATATATTTATTGGAACGTTTTTGTTATGCCTACTTGATTCAGTGACCTTCTTTTCGATGAGAAAGTATTGGAAAGAAAAGTGTTTGGTTTCTTTGATGAAACTTTGTTGGCACTGCGTCTTGAATAGTGAAAATGTTTTCTTTGCTAGTACTTATACAGTCAATAAATTGAAACTTGAAAGTGATCTTTTATATTTCAAACACGTCACTTTAAATATCTTTTACGGTAATATTTTATTAAATTAATTTTTAATCGATATTTGCGATCGCACGCAATTAATCAATTCATTATCATAGTTGAAGCTGTATAATGTCATTGATGCCGATAATATATAGATTTTGAAAACTACTTTTAATCGAAATATGGCATATTGGATTTTTTAAACAGTAAAACGCACGTTTCATTACTATAACAAGTAAACATACAAGAGGTAATTTAATTAAAATTACAGGAGATTGCTACTTTTTTAACAATGGATGAATTTTACAATGATTGATTATTAAACGACGTCTTTGCAATCAATAAAATCATTAAATGTCTTTATAATCAATACATTTATTTTCCACATGTATGTTTATATTTATCGCATCATTACATTTAAATTAAAGATGTTTTTTTTAAACAATATATAATGTTTTCACATCAAACACTTCTTTATAATATCTGCAATTCCTCTAATTTATTTTAAATTGATTTTTAACCCATGACCCATTTTTGCAAGTGATTCATTTCATTGAATTTTCTATCAAAATTTAATAAGTCACCCTTGTAATATTTGCTAACTCTTTTAATTGAAATATTACAGTTTGGTTTTTATTTAGTAAAAAGATATATTGTGTTATTCCAGCAATAATTTAAACAAAATATAAATTCGATAATACAGAAGGCTAAAAAATATCTTCATCAATCAATGCTTTTTTTCTTCTTTGTGCACGTTTAAATGAAATGAAAAGACTTTAAAGTATTAGGTTAATATAAAATTTAATTATTTTGAAAGGCATGGATTTTTTTAAAGTCAACAATATCCCTATTCATAATACCATTTATTCGTAATTGGCCCTTAATATTTGACCCAAAATTGGACACAATTCATTTGTTCGTCAAATTTTCAACGTCTTAAATATAAACTAATGGAAACATTTTAATTCATTATAGAGACACAGTTCCATGTTTCTTATCTTGTGAAATTATTATAAGAAGAAACTTGCGGTTTTAGAGGACATTTTACTTAAGTGTCTTAAATTGAATTTTTTATATTTTTTTATTATTTTTTAATTTGTTAATCAAAAAAATATAACGCTTTTTAATGTAATATTTAATAGTAAATTTTAAAGAAATTTGAGTAAAATAGTTAACACTATACTTTCATAATCACAATTTCCATTGTAGAGAAATGATAGGAGACGATAATTCATAAAATGGCTAACATTTTATGAATTTGAAATTTTTTGGAAAGAAAACACTGAAATAAACAAGGAGAAATGTGTAAATATGCATTTTTTCATGCATTTACTAGTGATTTTTTTTAAATATAAATGTTGATAAAAGAAAAAATTATTTTATCAAATGTATACCCATTGTCTCAATTTATTTCTCATATTATTTGAAACTTTCATTTGAATTTTGAAGCATTTTTCTTTATTTTGTTAACGCTGGCAGAATATTATCAGATACAACATTTTATGAAAATACAATTAAAGGCTTTCTTTAATTGAAAAATGTGGCTCATATGGTCACAGGAATTTTCCGTGAAGATAACTCTATATTCCTTTTTTTTCCTAACTCTATATTCCGTGTCTTTCTTTCTTTTGTTTATTTCTTTCTTTTTCTTTCTTTTTTTGACAAAAACATTTTTTATGAACTTTTGATTCTGGTAGATATTTGAAGGAATAATTAATAAGCTAATTTTCCATTAATATCGAACTCATAACATGCAAATAGTAGTTCTCATCATTAAACTGTTTAAAACTGTTAATATGATTATAGAAGCCTAATTAAGCTAAAACGATAGGTAAATAATTCTAGGCTTTGACTTCAAAATTGTATTTCAGATCTTTTCATTAAAATATTCCTTCGTATTTTTGCTTTTTCTGTACTGAGGCTACACAGTAAATGCTTGCTGAACAATTCCTTGAACCGCGGTTCCCCGGTGGGAAGGTCTCGGCTTGTGAGCCAAAGGGTTTCAGTTTCGAAATGGATTCCACCGAAAAACCGTCATGTGAGAGGATCTATTGCACTTTAAATCCGTCACGGTCTGCCCTCTGAGTGACAACTCAGGTGCCATTCTCGTTATCTGAACGCACTTCAAAAGCGTCCCAAAATAGCCCTAGTATTCCTTTACAACGAGAAATTAATATAACTTAACTAAATAGAGAAATTTCTTAAAAACAGGCTTTGATAAGTGTATTATAAATTGTGGGATTGTAACTTTATTTATAATATACTTGATTTAATATGATCAGTGATTTTGGTATGAGAAAAGTGTGACCTACAATAAAAATGTAACCATTAGTTTTTCGCTAATGTGATCGGAGATCCGTATTCTTAACGTAATTATATAAATTAGCAATTAATAATATCCCCTAAAAAAGTATAGTTTTCGTTTTACATGAGTTTGTAAATCAAGGTGATGCTAATGATAGGTTAAATTACAATCAATTCTTAAAGATCTTTACAAATGTGTTAATATAAATTTCGAGGATCACGGTTTTAAAATATAAAATCGAAAAACATATTTAGTTACAGTAAAAAATAATGTAGAAAACTTCTACTTTTGAAAAACTTTACTTTTTTTTTAAAAAAAGCAATTCTTTATTTTTTGAATTTATATTCAATACATAAATATACCGAAAAATAATTCACATATTTATAAACCATATTTAAAAACCTTCTTTACTGTTATTTGTTGGGCAATATATATAATAAGATCTTAAAAGCCTCATAATTTAAATCAAAAATGAAGAAATTCCATTTCATTTTTAGCATCAATGCAAAATAACAAAATTTGAAATAGTTTGTTTGAGTCCAGTAAATGTGAATTTAGAAATAGAATTTAGGGTGTAATTATGTGGGATAATACAAATTAGCAAGGAAAGATTTAAAATTGTTTCGGCCATTCATAAAATTCCCTGGGACACCGTAAAAATGCTTAACAACTATACAAAACGGAAGTATTTTAGAATTTTAAGGGAATTAATGCTATCCGAAGATAAGAATGAGCAAACCCGCCTAATAAATACACAGTTGTAATATCACCCTAAAGCCCCCATTCTGTGAATCTAGTTTAAAGAAGAATTTATAATGTTTACCAGTCACATTTGGGTGAATAAATATGAAGATAATAATAATTTCCATTTAATAAAATTTATGAACAGCATAAGTTTTGTTACATTTGAAATCTGTTTTATTTAAGCAAGCATAAAAAGGACAACTATCTAACATTTTATTTTCTTCAAAGAGTAACATTTTAATTAGTACGATTTTGAAAGGATATTAAATGGCAAACGGAATAAATAATCATTTATTTTTATTTTTATTATTAATATGAATTACAATTTGATAAATAACAAATAGTTCTATAAGAAATAAATCTCTTAATAGTAATATAAATTATTATTTTGTGTATCTTTATGATTACTAAGTATAAATCATCGTAATATAAATTCTTCTTAATTCGTCTAAAATAAAATTATTTGTTCTAAATGAATCGCTTGGTGGCAAAATAAATTCTCATTTTATATATAGTTACAATTATTGGAGACAAAGTATACATTTTTTAAATTCTTTAAAGTAAATCGTTTTCTGACGAAATAAATTATTCGTTTTATATATTTTTACAATTAATTAATTTAAAGTATAAATTTCTTTTAATCCCACTAAACTAAACTTTTAATTCCCCTAAATTAAAACTCTTCATTCTTCAAAATAAATATGTTTAGTGACAATATAAATTATTCATTTTAAGTGACTTCACGAGTTATCGGCAAAAAAAAGTATGAATTTATTAAAAATTAATTCCATTGTTCTAAAGTTGGTCTTCGAGTGGAGCAAAATTTCAGAAAAAAGCTATTTCTGCTTGATTTTTTTTTACTATTTACGAATTATATTCTCCAGAAATGTTATTTTGAGAAACAATGTTTCTAATCTTTTAAATGTTAAATCATCATAATTTATTTTCATTAGAGTGACATTTAATTATGTTCACGTGATAACCAAAAAGCTCACTACAGCAATTTAATTTTTGTATACATTTCGCTATCTAGCTGATCAAACACAAAATTCAAGATGACAATCGAAAGTACAGTTAACACCCCATAAAAATTTACGTTATATCAACAATAATTCTATACATTGTTCGATAATGAGTTGAGTAAATGAAGTCCACAACTGAACGGAAACTAAATATAATCGTAAAAATTTGCAAAAGAGTTCTTAGTAAGTTCTAAATCAAATAATTCATTTATGAGTTTTTAATAAGTTTGGAACTGATACTAAAACTTAATTTTTAATTAAATGATAATGATTATGCTTAATGTGGTTGAAATATTTAACTATTGAATATTGCCGTAATGCCAAAAGCTGACAGATAAAATCAGAATGGCGAGAAAACTTTTGATTACAATTTCATTTTCCAACATCTTTTTTATTAAATTAAAATTTCATTCTTTTATAAAGATTAATTTCATAACATCAAAGCATTCTATTAAAACTAAGATAAATGTTATATTTATGGAAATAGAGATTCATCATGGATATCATTACGTTATGATGAATTAAAACATTAGATCGATGTTTGAAATTCATTTAATATAATCCCTTAATCCGATAGATATGAGTTATTAATTTAGAGGAAGATCCATTCCATTATGCATGATAATCTTACAGTTAACTATAAGATAGATCAAAATGTGGAATGCGACAATTTAACGAAAATGATTGAATTTAATGATTATCTTCCACGGAATGTGTTCAGATTCTTATCGCCATAATCATCAACTTATTTCGGATTTTGGATGTAGATATTGTGCACGCTCTTATGGACTATCATCGTTTGATGATATAGATGACAGTCATTGCACTAAAGCTTTCGTTTAAGTAAAATTTGAAAGAAAAGGAAATTCCAATATTTTAAAATCAAAACCTTCCTGATTGCCTTTTTTTTTAAATTTTGCCACTCATTTATGTGATGCACTTGGATGTTTAAAGAAATTAGCGAAATGTATATCATAATACTCACTATAATAGAAAGCTTCTAAAATGTTATCTTTATATATCTATTAAAATGTGATGATAAAAATATTTTACTGAGGAAGCTATAAAGACCAATATATTTGATTAAAACTTTTATGAAACAACAATGACCGACGTCTTGACACAAAGGAAGCGCATCTTCCTCGTAATCTGGACGTCACGGGTTTGAGTCCCGGTCAGGGCATGCTGTTCTTCTGTGAGGTGTGAAAATGTGCCACCCCACCCCCTGTAAAAAGGGGAGGCGCAAGTGAATGTGATGAGTGTGTGTAAGCCAGACTTCTGCCCTCAAGTGTTCAGGGGTCCATACCCTCAGAAGCTACTGCAACTCCCTTTCCTCTTTCCGTTGTAAAGCGGACACGAGATCATCAACATCACCATTATGAAACATTAATCGTGATTATTCTACTGGTTCTAAAAAACAGATAATTAGAATATATATTTGCTCTAAGTATTCTATACGTTTTTATTAAGTTTAAAATGATTAACCTTTACTAACCCCTTTTTTTTTAATTTTAAAAACTCATCGATATGTATACATATTATATAGTCGTACCAATGGCAGTAGTCTCCCCAAATTTTATATTGCACTTTACATTGTAATAAACTTGTCATGCCGGAAAAAGTCTTATACGGCATTGGCATACAACGGTTACGAAATATTTTTATTTCCAAATTTAGAGCGAATTCAGCATTTTTACTGTATTTATCTTATCATACTTGGCGAGTTATTTGGCGATTATCATACTTGGCGAGTTGTTGACTATGCCGTTAACAGCATCTTAAAATAGAATTTATGCATTAGAATGTTTTCCCAACCAAGATGAAACACAAATTTGACACAAAATTGCACTAGTAGTCACAAACACCATAACAAATTTGATAAATTAATTTCATTGAAATTTGACTTTACTCATTGCATTTAGACAAAAACATTTGATTATCAACTATAGCATTTTTCAATTAATGCATACAATTAGCCAAAAGTTCGATATCGCTCAATATTTGGTAGGTGTTGTTTTTGTTTCAAATGGCACTCGCCATTGAAATCGATTTTAAGCGAAGGTGCGCCTCTCGTTTCAAGTAGTTTCACTAGGGCCAAGAGTAGCTATACCTTAGCCACTCATGTAATACATTCACTCGCACAACCCCTTTTTACAGAGAGGTACATTTTCACACCTCACATTTAGTACAGATGAAGAACAAACATGCCCGAACTCGGATTCGAACTCAGGACGCCCAGATCACGGGGAAGGCGCAATACTTCTATAACAGGAGCACAACAAATGATAAATATGTGTACCAAATTTTATCTATCTAGCTCTCTTCATTTTGTAATCATCGTGTTAACTTACATTAGAGCAGCCGAACTGATTCGCAGGCATTTGGCATGTCTGTAGATTTGTTGTAAAAAGTGTATTTTAAATTTAATCCACATAACTCAAAGTAGTTTTGAATATCTTTATTAAAGATAGGCAGACAGACATCTTCCAAAAATGTGTTTCTTGAACTCAGGGAAACCTGCCTGCATCTTGGAGAAATGTTCCTGGTACAGGGGTAAGCGCATCTTCCCCGAGATCAGGGCGTCCCGGGTTCGAGTCTCAGTTTGGGCATGGTTCAATCTGTAAGAAGTGTTAATGTGTCCCCCTCCCCCCGTAAAAAGGGGTTGTGCAAGCGGATATGATGAGTGAGTAACAAAAGTCGCATTCTTAGCCCTAGTTGACACAAATCGCTAATTGACACAAAGTAGTTGGTGCTACTTCAAAACAAAAGACGCTGATTAAGCTTAAGTCGCTGATTATCTCGGGGATTTTGTCCATGGCAAGTGCCATAAGAAACGATAATAAGAAGGCAGCCTAAAACCTGGGATTTCGTCAAAATCTCGGGTTCAAATCTTTCAACAATTTCTGTACTTTCTCTGTGCTACGTATATAAGGAAGTAAAAAAATGACTTAAAATGATTTCTTAATAGGACAAGAGTAAATTTCCTCGAAAAAAAAACTAATGATATTTTAAAACATATTAATAGACAGTGATATTAATGAGTAAAGTACAAAATTAATTTTTTGGATATATGTGCTAATTGAACTAAATTCCGAGATAACAAACGATATTGACGCCCTTTAACTCAATTTAATTTAATTAATTGAGAACAAACCTATTGCCATTCCTTTCTTCCGGTATAGAAATTATCTTAACCACAATTCTTCTTCCAAAACTTTTGTAAGACGCCCGAAGTCTTTCATTTTTCTCTTTCTCTTATTACCGGAAAGATCGCAGGTCGTGATATCCGTAACAAAAAAAGAAGAAGATTTATTCCTCTAAGAGCACAGGAAGTCACCCACTTAGAGTTTGCGCTCCGTTAATCTTTTCTTACAAGGGGAGGTAATTACAAGGGATTCGCAGTCATCAAGGTCTCGTTCCGAGCGCACTTCTGGCCGTTAACGTGATTAAAATGAGCTGTTATTTCGAGAGGAAGAAACTTGTATTCGTAATCTTATCGTTTTTTAAATATATAAAATATAAAAAATAAAAATTTGGAATATATAATATAGTCTTTTATATCGATGAATCCTTCAAAATGTTTATTGTTATCAACCTCCCCTTTCGATGACCCTTTATTTCCTATTTTCCGAATATTGAAAGTAATTAACAAAAATCAAAGATCTATTCCTCCATCTATAACAGCTGTGTTGATTTCTCTGATTTTAATTTCAAATTTAGGTTATCTATATGCGTGATCGATGCCTAATTTCTTTTGAATCTTTCAAAATGCATTTATTGTTACCACCAACCTCTTTCGATGACTCTTTATTTCTAACTAGCCGTCTTTGGAGACCAGTCGGTTCGCCAGTATTAATACTCGCTAAAATTTTCATATAATATTTTATGTAGTTGTGTCTCATAACAGGTTTTTCACCAAAATATTTTTTAACCGAACAAATTTTGATAGTCTTATAATTCATTTATAGTATTATTTTCTTCAGATGTTCTGTTCATTGTACTAATCATCTTTCTCTTTCTATCCGAACAATGATTGTCCAGGAATTGATATTTTAGTTAAATGGTGGAGGTGGAGAGAAATTTCTAAAATTCTACATTTTTATAGAATAATAGAGATTCACATTTTCATAAATCCAAACACACTATACAAATAAAGACACAATTGGTTTTCAAGAGATGCGAAAGTTTAATAACAGCTTGGAAAATGCCGCGCACAGAGGAAATAATGGCAACACACACATTTTTTTCTTTTCTTTTTTTCCTGCAAACCCTTTTTTCTATCCTTTTTTTTGTTTCTACAAACCATTTTTTCCCTTTGTTCTTTTTTTTCTTCCCTAAACAGACTTTATTTTGGGCAGGTATAAATTAAATATTCATATAGACTAAACACTAAGAAAATAAAAAGAATCGTTTAATACATAAATCCTTTCAAGAAAAAAATTAACACATTAAGAGCTCTTAATGCCGCATTTATATATAAAAAAGAATTTTTATCTTTAAGAACAGCAAAAAAACAACTTTATATCAGAACGCAATCAATAGCAATATTAATAAATAAAAACGAACAAAATGATATTCAGTCCGTTGAGAAGAATGTTTTTAATCAGCATAATCAGCTGCATAAAAGAAACTATTTTTTTTTTCTTTTTTAAACATCCCACCATGTATAAATGAAAACCAACTGACTTCGCGTATTTTTTCTTTCTCAACAAATCATTACTTCCTGCTATCTTACTCATTTGGTGTGGAGGAAGGGAATGCAGATTTTTGGTGGGAAAGTAAGAAAGGTGTCGTTTTAACTATTTTCCTTTTTTTTCATTTTTTCTCTCCATAAGAACCAGCCTCGTGTCTTAACGAAAATATTAATAAAAATTAGCCGAATCGGTCGAGCCGTTCTCCAGTTTTATAGATTTTCCGAATATTTAAAGTAATTAACGAAACCAAAGATCTACTCTCCCTGCTATAACAGCTATGTTTATTTCGCTAATCATAATTTCAATTTAAAGAAAGCAGAATTCAATTTTTTAAACAAATTATTTATAATCTTTATTTATTTATTTATATATTTTTATTTTGACGCAATAAAAATGCAACTGCTGTTACCTTTTTTGTTTACTGTTAAAAGTTGCAAAATTCTTAAATTTTGGAAATAAAACTTTTCCCTTATAATAATATAAAACAAAAAATATTTTAGAATAAATGCGTGTTACATTTATTAATTGCAAGTGTAAGTCGAGCCAAAATTGAAAAAAAAGAAATTATCTTATAATTATTTTTAATAAGTGCGTAAATGGAAATAAAATAATTTAAGGGGACTTAAAAATGTATTAAGAAATGCTAAAAGGGACGCCATTTTACATGCATTTGATTGTTTTGATTGTTTGTTGACTTTATGATAAAATTTAATGTCGTGTACTATTATTGGCAGGTGTGTCATTAAGAAACTTTATAATATACTATTTTAATATTTTAAAATTTTAATATTAACACATGAATTAATTAATTTAAAGTTTGATTCCCTGCTTGTAACGCCACTGCGTAATGAACTCTAGAAAAAAAAAGAATTTATGAATCAATAATATTTTTGTGGTAAAATAAAATTTTAAGATTGAAAACTAGAAAATAATTAATACAAACAAGTAATATAAAAAACAATTTTTTAAAATCGATTCCTACTTAGGTAAAATTTTATTTTAGCAACTTCTTATTAAATAATTACAATTGTTGTGGTTGTTGTTCTCGTGTTCCGCTTTACAACGGAAGGAGGGGTGAAGTATTTTCAGAGGATATTACCCTTAAAAAAACGAGGACAGATGCCTGACTTCTAGCTCACGTACGTCACAAACTCCTTTTGCGGGATGGCATAATTCCTGCATTTCATTCATTAATACACAAATCGTAATTTAGATCTCAAATAGTGGACGATCACCTCTGACCCAGTGCCCCCAGTTGTAATACTCTCCACATGGAGAACTTTGTGACCACGACAGATTTAACGTCCATCACAAATGGATAATCTTCAGCTAGCAGGTTTGAACTCGCAGCCTAAGGAATGGGAATCCAACTTCCTACCAACTAGGCTGACCAGGTCTAGCAGCTGCAGTTACTATAAATAATTGATCAAAAAATTATACTAGCATTGAATTTTCATCGCCAATTGAGAGATTCAAAACTAATTGTGGCAACGCAAAATGAGTGCACTTTCTACGCCCTTTGGAGTAACGCAATACAGATTAGAAATTTTTAATTTTTATTATTCTGTATTATTTTAATTTGAAAGTACTTCAAACTGAATCGGAAAAATCGATTAATTAATAGTGTTTGATTTTAAATGCATCAGACATTCTGAAAATAAACAGAATCGTTTGAAATAATCGGTCGAAAGGATGTTAAGCCTAACCTCATCAGTGTGGGGAAAAACAAACTGAATTCGTTATATATTTGGCGGCGGGTAAATGGAGATTTTTGGCGAGAAAGTTAGTTTTTAATTAATTAATAAAAGAATCAATGAATTAATATTTGAAAAAAAAATGTTTTATCATCCAATGTCATCCACTACAAGATTTAAGAAATTTACTTGAACTTGATTAGATGAATAAAAAATATTACATTAACGATTGAAAATTTGAACGAAATAAATATATACGGAGAGTGTGAGCTAATAGTAAGAATTGGAAAAATACACAATCTAGTGCATTATCTTTTGTAAAAAAAAAGTTTATAATTAATTGTAATAAAATGGTAAATTATCCATATTTGTGAGGCATTCCTCTGAAATAACATGACAGAATTTTGTTTTTTAAGTCAGTATTTGAGATTCATCTTTCTTACAAACAAAAATAAAATTACTTTCAGAGAATGTTCAAATCCCCTGTCTTCTTCAAAACTCAAACACTCTATCTTTCCAGGTCATTTTCCTTTTAAGCATTCTTATCAACTCTCATTTCCAGTTCCCGTTTCCTACATTAGTCTTAAAGATGAAAAATATGTGCACCGAAACGTGACGTAACTTTTGGCTCGGATAAGAACATTCAAAAATAAAATCATTTCAATTCTTTGTTCTCACGACGGATTTCTGTCGAAGCAGAACAATTTATTCTGGTAATGGCGGGAGAAGCAAGCATCTCGGAACGATTTTATTTTATTGCTAAGAACATATACTCCTTCTTTTCAACAGAATTCTACTTCGGAATTCATTCGGAATGCTTCATATATTTGAAAAAAAATGAAATGTCACTAGCCTAAAGAATACGACACGATGATATTTGTTGGAAAAGCATGTCATAAATAATTTATTGCCAATGTTATTTAGTGATTTGTCGTCTTAAAGAATAATCTGTAGGTATTCTCAAGTTTTGGTCTTTTAACATTGTTATATAAGTGAATAATTTTAATTAATATTTCAGAATTTCTGAAAATAATACTCAATTGTATTTAGTTTTATTGCCCCCAAAATGGAATTAAAGTTATTTAATTATGGCATATTTACACAAAAAAATTCTAAGTTTAGGAGAATAGCTGAAGAATATTACTTCTGATGTTTTATTGAATTATGCTAACACATTCACACTTATTTCTGAAGCGTGCTTTTTATTAAATATGTTCTCTTAAAATTTTATTAAGAATTAATATATGCAATACATTTTTAGAATTAAAAAAATTTGTATCTCCTACCATAGAATTTTACACCATTAAGGATTTTCATTTCAATTAAAATTTGAATTTAATTAATGACAAATAATAAGTTTAATACTACAGGGTCATTTTCAATTTTTTGAGGAATCAATGCCAATATCATTAAAAAATCTAATAATCTTTATATCAAGAACTTAATTAAGTTTTTTTTTTGATTCTACACGACTTAATCAGTATGAAAGCAAATAATTTTTGCGATTTTTTTATCTTGTTATTATGTGAGAACATAATGTGGTTTTCGTTAGAAGGTTTTGATGTCTCCGAGATTTACGGTCAAAAATTATTTTTACCTGCTTTTACCAGAGTTGCATTATTATTATGTATTCAGGGTTTATACAAAACGCGACTTTTTAATAAACCGTTTCTTGAATTTATTATTTCCAAAAAAAGTGTTTTAGCCTGTTTTCAAATTTAATGTTTCCAAAAACGATTTTTAGACGGTTTTGGAATTTTTGTCAAAAAAAATAGAATAGGGAATTTTTTTATTTAATTTACATAAAATAAAAAAAATACCAAAGGCAAAGTGAAAATAATTAATTAAGGATTAAGAATTAAGTAAGTATTTCATATACTTACACAAAATGACGAACACTCAAACAAAAATTTCAAATAATATTTATACTATTTACTCTAGCTTTAATTTCTCCTTAGAAGATAGGATTTAAAAAATATATATACTATCTTCTGAAGGATGGCAAAGTCTTGTTCTTATACAGCATTGCCTGAAATTGAAAATTCCCTTTCAATAGCTACCGATCTTGGCTTTATAGTTTTTCTTTTATTCGCTGCCTCAAAGAATGAAAATACAGCTTTCACTGTCTTTGGATTCGAAGAGACACAGAAGACCTTTTTCAGTCTTCAAGAAACTTATGAATTGATTTTTTCGATGCTTCTTTTAAAAAGGCTTCACTCTGATAAGTGTTGTTGTTGTTACTTATGGCACTTGCCAAGGGCAAGCCCCGCTGATACGATCAGCAGATTTAAAGCCGGAGATATACGTCCCTTTGTTTTTACAAGTAGCGCCATCTAAGACCAAGAGCACAACTTAGTTCCACATACACCACAACCCTTTCTATGGGGCGGACTTCATGCATATTCATTCACTCATCTCAGATATTAATTTAGACCTGGAACAGAGAACGATCACCTCTGAGCCAGTACCCCCAGTGGTATTACTCTCGCCATGGAGGAACGAACAGATTTAACGAGCGCCAGCCTCCACACGCTCGGGGAATCTTTTAGCCGTTGAACTTCGAACTCGTAACCTACGGAGTAAGAGTCCAACGCTCTACTAACCAGGCTATCCCGGCCACTCTGATAAGTAAATTCTTCGACTTGGGCTTTATGAGAATCCCCATATAACCCATATAACTTTATTCTTCAACAAAAAATCTACAAAAATTAACATAATTATATGAATTTTTTAAATCGGCTTTCTTAATTTGAAACCGGTTTTCAAACGTGGCAAATTTATTTCAAAAAACTGGATTTGAAAAACTTCTGAACCCTAATTTTACACATTAAATATTTATACTAAATACAGATACGAATACTTGAGAATTCGTTATCTGTCTGTTTAAATTCGACTTTTGTGACATTTGAGAGTATTGTCATCAACAAAAGAGACTCAACTCCAAAGATCTTTCAACTCTCGACGTCATTTTTTTCTTGGGTCAATTTCAACATAATAAAATCCTGGCATTTACGTGTCAATTCTTATTAACGGACACCAAAAAATCTCCATTCATACAAGAATGCTATTGTGTCATCTAGGAGTTATTGTGTCAGAATCAATCTAACTTAATAAAAGTCAAATTTCAGCGAAAGGATTGTAGTAAGGAAAGCAGAAAAAAAAGCATTCTCGAATAACACGTGATTGGCGAAAGTAAACTGGCGAAGTTAATACAGCCAAATAAAAAGAAAGTAGAACGGAAATTGGAATGCTATTGAAAAAG
Organism: Argiope argentata; assembly: GCA_026289955.1. Classification (NCBI taxonomy): domain Eukaryota; kingdom Metazoa; phylum Arthropoda; class Arachnida; order Araneae; family Araneidae; genus Argiope; species Argiope argentata. Next base: position 725,165 of record JAOUZG010012033.1, on the reverse strand, counting down.
AAAGTAGGATACGGAGGGAATAATTGTTTGACTAAGTATTGTTGACTGCTGTCTTGGCAGAAGTTTCCTAGTGAGTACTATTACAAAGAAGCCGTATTTGGACTCATGAATTGGTATAAACATTGACATTGGTTGATTTCGGAACAATAATCTACAGAATTCGCGCCAAGGCATTCAGAATATAATAAAATTGCTAGAAAAAATAATGAAAAGACGACGTTATTTACTTGAATTGTTTGTTAACCAATCACTGATTCGGTAAGGATTCTTATGGGAATTTAACAAATTCGTTCTAGCCGATATGAAAGGAAATAAAAAGTTGAGTTATTTCTTATCGCATTCGTACAAATTAAATTTATGAATGATTGAGAAGTTATTGAAATCAAAAATCCTGCTAAGTAACAATCAAAATTTTGTATTGAAGGAAAATCTTGTTATTATTAGTTAATAGTTAATTTGTAATTAATTAAAATATGTGATTCTACCTATCGAAAAGATAATTTTATTTTTAGTATTGTTATTTCGATTTACAGTTACTTTAAATTAATTTTATTCTTTTCCTTAGGGTTTCCACTCATGACATTTAAGCATATCAGAATTATTATTAAATTACCGCAAAATTAGTTTCCGTTATCTTTTAAAATCGTTTGCTGAAACTCTTATTCGTAATTTAATTAAAAATTGAAGATGATATATAATAATGAAATAAAAATTGCAGCCGATATTGTTGACGAATTAAGATTTTATGCATTTACATACAAGTATGATCTACTTTAAAATAGATTTAAAATTTGGAACAAAAATTTTCTAGTGAAATATTAATAATATATAGAAAAGTATTATCACAAATACAAAGAGGCACTCAGAAAACTTAATTGTTCTAAAATATTTTGCCCTAATTGATTATAAAATTTAAAATAATGAATATATGAATTCGTATTAAGTTCTTCTATTTACAAATCATAATCAAGTGCGTTACTTGTATTCAAGGATTTAAGAAACCAATACGTAGGTAATTTAATATAAAGAAACAAAATAACCCTGTCAACTAAATTAATTTTTAAATATTTTATAATTATAAAATAAAGAAATTATTTTTCTTTCAGAGAATTTCTTTATGTTCCATAAGACACTAATTTTAAAATAATCCCATCAATTAAGTAGGAATTAATCCTAAAATGCCAATTAAACGTTAATCAACAATGAAAATTTTCACAAAAGTAACATATTAACGTACTTGAACATAATTCGCCGTTTACGCTTTCTGAGACTTATGATAACTACACTGTCACTTCGTATCCCATGCGATTAATTAAAATGCTTTCATAATTTACGGTACATCGTCGATTGCTAGTCTCGCAGCCCTTAAGTGGACCTTGATGGAGATTGGCAGCACTTAGCTACAGATATTACCGTCCTTTCGCCAACCGCTTCAATATTTCCCCTCTCGTCCAATCATAATTCAGATATTACATCATTTTCCGAAGTATATGACCGCCAACCAAATTCTCGGCTACTCTTATGAATTGTCCAAGGAATCAGCAGGCTACGAGGGCTTCCCTCCAGCAAGTGAACATCTGTTGCTCTAGCAAAGCATGTAGTTATTATGTATTCGAAATCTATGTATTCTAGAGGGAGTGGAATAAGGTGTGTATGTAATGATTGAGAAAGTGATGGTTTGATAATGAAATGGGTTTGTGTGGAAGTAAAGTTTAGGTTTATTCCAGAATAATTTATTGGCTGTAAATGATAGCGACTGGAGGAATGATTTGAGAGTAAAGTACAAAGAAATCTTTGAAAGTATAGTTTGTAGTAATAGACGATTTTGCAATCTGAAATTTTTTTAATTATCTTGCAAAAAAGACAATTAACCGGGCAGGACGGGAGCCGAGAAACGTAACACGAGAACGGGCATGGGGTGTCAGCACACCCCAAACATATAAAATGGCATAAGTGCGAAATTCTTTTTAAAAATTTTAATTGATAAGGAAAGTTATGATAATTACACTTTTTTGCGAGAAAAGAAATAACTAAAATGTTAAATTATCGTAATTTCCAAAATTATTAATGAATAAATTAAAAGTGCTCACAGTTTTTGTCTCAGTTCGAAAAACGGAACTTTCCCCTTATAACATTTAATGATTTTTTTCTTTACAGTTTTTATTATAATAAAAATTATACATCATTGCAAATAAAAATAATCATACTAATCAATTTTCTTAATATTTTAGATGTACATGGACCTGAAACTTCAGATTTTAGTTGTTATCACATACAGCTTCAATTTTTGAGTGTTATCGATGTATATTTTTGTCGCACCTCATACACATGATTTTTTATTTTATATCCTGGTTTCTTGGGCACAAATAGCTTCTTCCGTGACAGCATTCTTTATATCTTTTCCGATAAAAAAAGCTAGTTTGGTCACTAACTTCCTCTGAAGAATCGCATTCCTCTTCAAATTCATACTGATGATCACTGAATATGCCATCATTATCTGAATCGTTTAATTCTTCGATATTCTTTTCATGTGACGAAATCTCCTCTGACATCTCCTGAAATCTGTTCATTTCTTGCTTGTAAGTCAAACAAGGAAAAGACTGAACAGAACGACTAGAACAAGCCATGATTTCGCACTGAAAAATGCTAACACGAGCACGCGCACGGGGTGTCCGCACACCCCAAAATCGTTCTATAAGGCTAAAATGGAGTCTGAATTCGCCGTTTTCAGCCTCTACGCATGGAAAGTGACCTTAGAGGCAGGTACTGATGAACCAGACCACTTCGGTTAACAGAGACAGACAGCAGATGAATATTTTCGCGGTTGGGGTGTCGAAACACCCCGCGCCCGTCCTGTCAGGTTAAAAAGTCTTTAGAAATCGGGCTTAACTTAAAGCACCAAATTCAATGAAGAATATTTTTCTTTAAGTTGAGAGGTAAATGGAAAAATGGCTAAAATGTGAAGCATTGATCTAAACACCTTATTCGCTAAATGTCGTAATATAAATTTGCGAACGGACATTTGGCAAAACTACAACATGGAAGGATTAACGGGGCGCCTAGCCCCGGCAGGGGCTTATCCCCGGTAAATTACTGTATGAGAAGCGACCTAACAGTCAATAAGTTGCCGTGGAATGTTAGGAAGAAGCGACTATCAACTGTACACACATGGCCACCGAAGCTGGAGTGAGAATCTTGGGTTTGGCAAAACTAATATTATGTAGTAGTATTTATTCTATATGTTTTTATTTTCTTTTTCTGTTTTATTTATAATTTTAAGCTTTTCTTAAATTGTCATCAAATTGGATTTTTTTAAAGTATTATATTATTAAAGTTAAAGCAAACAATTTCTATTTTAATTAAAACATTATTAAAAGTTAAAGGCAAACGATTTTTATTTTAATCAAAGAATTATTAAAAGTTTTAGGCAAACAATTTTTTTGTAAATATATTTTGTTAATTGTATTTCAATTAATTCTTGTATAGGCTGTTTCAGTGAAAGGAATAAAAAAGAAGTGGCGATGAAATTTAAAATACTTGGGGTATCATTTTTATTTTAAGACTTTAAGACGTTCTATTAGCTATATTTTGAAGCTTAAAAAAACGGATAGGTTTTTAGAATGCACGCAAAACATCTATTGTAAGTCAATCGGTATTTCAATCAATCATGCATTGGTTTTCGTGCCCTATACTACTGAGAGTTTAGATCTGATCTCCTGATTTTCATTCACCAGTCTAGAATCTGAAAACAGATTATTTATATAGCCTCTTAAAATCGAAGGTCTCTATCGAAATTTCATAATAAAGTTAAGAGGTTATCCATATAGTAATAATGTCACTTTCTAAACTGTATGGAATGTTAAAATTTTATCTTATCCAAAGTTACATTTACAGTTTATTATAAAACGGGTAATATTAAACACAATATTAAATTAATGTTAAATTTCTATTAAATTATTTTTTCATAAGAAAAACGTTGTATAAAAGATAAATTTGATCAGAAACGATAGAAAAAATTTGTATGATGGTTGTCCACATTTTTAATTCAACAACGGTATAAAAATTATCATTTTTATTTAAAAATATTTAGAATTTTTTTCTATTTTTTTGTTAATTAAATACATAGAAAATACATATATATAAATAAATCTCGTGATTGCAGAAAAAATGCAGTTGGCGCCAGCATCGCATGATTAATCAGCTGCACGAGCACGCTGTTTTTACTTTAAAGTCATTTTGACGAAAGCAGAATTACTACAAAATTGAAGATCCAAGCAGAGTTGTTTCTAGAACTAAACTGCATTTTTAATCAAAATATATTTACATAAAATGTGGTATTTTCTCAATACAAGAACAGAAATTTCATTTTAAAACGATTATTTATCGCAATCTGAAGACAAAATACGACGTAAATTTAAATCTCCATTCTAAATCGTTCATTACATGTTACAATATTTCATTCTAACTCATCGAATTCTCCAAGTCTTGGCTCCTTGCCTAATATGCAAATAACTTACTTTTCTTGCTTTCATTTCTTCTGTGACTTCGATTTTGGTTTGCAATGTTAGTTTATGATTTCACACTGTTGTTTTGCAGTTATACATAAATTTAATCCTCGTCCTCTGAAGAAATTTATTTTGGACCAGCTTCAAAGTACGAATTGATACAGAGCTTAGTAAATGAAAGACAATCTTTTCTTTGTTCTTATAAATCATGTTAAGAAAATAAATGGATTCAGTTTCTGAGAAATCATTATGGGATGAGAAATGCCACCGAAATGTTTCCTTTTGTAGCAATTTTTAAAAGATTGATTTTTCTTCCCCTTCCTCTTCCCATTTATACGATTTTTTGAAGAACCTTTATGTGATTTCTTCAGGTAAAGAAGTTCTTATTAAAAATATTAAGGACTTAAGATAATTTAAGTCAAACGACTGAAATAAAATTAATATAACAAAAAAATCAATTATTATTTAACAATCGATACTATTTTTAATTTCTTGTGCATGAAATATATAAAGTTTCGATATCCTTAAAAAAATTAAACGAAAAAATTTTTAGAAATTTTTATTCAGAGTTCTGAAAACATTTGTTTTTTTTAAATTATGCTTTTATATTTGTTTATGAACATGATAATTCATAATTACTCAAAAAGACAAATTCAAATTGACACGTAGATCTTACATCAAATTTGACGCTATTTATCAAATTTTGAACTAAACTCGTTCAGAAGACGTATGTCACTACAACTCAGCTCGATAAATGCAAAATATAAAGAGATTAACTAAGGAAATTTTAACAAAAAAAATACTGAAATAATTTCACTTTATTTCTAAATAAAAATTAATAATTACTCTTTTTAATTATTAACTATTCTAATGGTAAGTAATTTCAACATAATTCTTGAGATTGTTTCATGGAACTGAGTTTCATGAGATTCGGAGTAATCCCATTTGATCACGAATAACCATCTCGTGTCTGGAGCTGTATGGGTTATTTTTATTTTTGAATTAAATATTAATTTTAACACAGAATATTAATTCATTGATTTTTGATGAATTAATTAAAAACCAACTTTATCGCCGATAACCATCATAAGTAGCAAAGTAAATCTAAATAAGTAACGAATTCAGTTTGTTTTACACCCACGTTAATGAGGTTAGGCTTTACATGTTTTCGTTCGATTATTTCAAATGATTCTGTTTATTTTCATAAGGTTTGATGCAATTAAAATTAAACATTTTTAATTTATACACTTTTCGAATTCATTTTGAAGTACTCTCGAATTATAATAATAAGGAATAAAGAAAATTAAAAATTTCTAATCTGTATTACGTTACCCTAACTGGCGTAGAAAATTCACGAATTTGCGTTAAAAATTTATATATTCAGATTTTGGAATATATATATTCGTTCGATTATTTCAAATTATCGATTATTATCAGTTTAATATTGAGATAATACTTATTTCTATTTAACTGATTCCAAAGATACTTTACTGTCGCATTAGTTTAAAATCAAGTTTGCTGAGATACTGTTAGCTTAGGTGTCATCCTCATTATCGGCAGTGGTTAAAAATTACGAGGTTCGTACCATAATAACCTATTTTTAGTTTAAAACACGATGTTAATATAAAAACTTGACTAAATTAACTGCGCAAAGTTATTGTAATGCATTGTCATTTTCACCTTAAATGGTCACGATGCAAATATTTCTTAGCTTATTTATTTCAGAAATTGAAACTACATTTTGAGGAAAAAATTTACACAATATGATTAAAATTTGTTTGCAAAGATAACTGAATTTCTTACCTAATTTCCTTCGGAAATTATATTTAAAAAATACCTTCATTGCTTAAATTTATCTACTGATCAGACTTATGACATTTGCCTTAAAATAGGTTTTAAGTCTTAAAACAATTTATAATAACATATTTTTTTAATTATTCAAATCCACCTTGTCCTTACTGAAATATTCAAAAAAAAAGCTCATGATTTGAATGAATACAGAATAAATTCAATTTGACATTCTCTTTATCTTTTTTCAGACTTATTACCTTGTTAAATTTTTTAAACTGAAGTATATAAGTAATCTTTTTTTTTCTCACTGCACGTTGAACGATTTGATTATTAATTAATAAATTACTCGATTTCAGGAGGAATTCACACGAAAAAACACTAGAATTACCTGCATTTTATAACCAATTAAAATTAATTGAGTCAATTTTCAGTAGCATTAATACCAACTCTGAGTAAAAGGTTTTAATTCGATGATAAATAAGTATCGAAAAGGATCTTAAAAAATACTTTAACTTAAACGTAATAAAAGCGGTTGAAAAAATTCGATTTGAAAGCTAATTTTAAAATTAATGAGAAATAAATTAATTATACATTTGAAGTCTTAAGATACTGTAAAAACAGTTGAATAACTTAATGTGAAATTAATTGGATAAAAACTGTTCTACAGGTTGGTGATTGCTTTTGATTTTTTTTGTTTCTTAGATCTTTTTAATAAGATCAAGTGATTGTCAATTTGTGTTTTTTAAAAAATTAACATCTCCTTGAAACCTCAAAGTGGATCACTTCAGAAGAAAATATTGTTCAGAACATTTTCACTGATTTGATCACATTTAATTGATACCTTCATTATTATTTTGGAATTAAATCCCAGTTGGTAGCTTCTGAAAAATGTTTAGAATATTCTTTTTTATTAAAACTTTCAAATTATCAGCTTTTCTTGCTTTTAAATAAGTAATGGCTCAAAAAATTGATGCATCTTACTTTTACTTCATAAATCTGACTTTCATTACAAATAACACATTAACGGGAAGTCTAAACATATTTTTATTTTTACACATAGCAAATGATTTCATTTAAAGTAAAAATAAAGAAAAATTAACGAAAAACCACTTAACTGAAAAATATCAGAAGCATTTTAAATAAACATTAGCAGATTTTTGTCTTAAAAAATTGAGAATAAATCAACGAAATTTTTATAATATCTCGCAAAGAAAGAAGTGTGAATACTTAATTGCGTGTATTTTGGCTTTTATAATGGCTTTTAGACGTCGTGGTGCTGATTCGAAAAAATTTTGATAGTATTTTAAGATATATTTAACCATTCTTATTTCAACCCTTGTTTTCAAAGGACTTTGTTTCTAACTTTGTGTTTTTGAACCATTATTTTGAATGTGGCCCACATTGCTCTTTACAATAAAAAAAGACACCATTGTTTTAGCGTTACTTGCATTTTTTTTTGTGGTCATTGCCCTACGGAAATATGAAGTTTCCACTTAAATCCGAATTTTTTGACTTCCCTTCAGATTGCTATAATCATATGGTTCCTTTAACATACTTCAAAAATTTCTTAAATCATAATTAGAAATGTAAGTGCTGAAACTATGCAAAATGTTATTAGAGAAGCTAGATATAAAAGTCAAATTGTTAGAGAGAAACGGTTCATAAGATTGCAAATTCAGAGACAAGAGTTTGATTTTTTTCAAAAACTCATAAATTGTAGGCCATTTGGAGAAAAATTGTACTTATAGATGAAAGAAAATTCATCATTTTTGGCACTGACAGCTATTACAATGTATGGAGAAAGCCTAATGCTGCTTTGAATTTTAAAAAATTTACATTTTACAGTTAAATTTTGAGGTGACTGTAAAACGTAAATTTAGGATGGTATGGCCTCATCCGAGATAGGAAATTTATTTCTTGTTGATGGCATCATGAACCATATGGTTTTCTTAAATACGCTTCGTAGCCATCTGAAGGAAAGAGCAAAAAATTCGGATTTAGGTGGAAACTTAATTTCTTAGTAGGATAATGATCCCCAAAAGAATGCACGTAACGCTAAAATAATAGTGTTTTTCTGCACTTACGTATTAGACCGTCGATGTGCCAATGGTCGCCAATAACCTCGAGCCAATTTGCTTAGGTGGCCAGAACATTTTGGTACATTACACCACCATTGTTTGTCCATTTTCACGTATAACCTCATCTCATGTTCATTCAAACATGTATTTTTAGATGGAATAAATACGTCTCGGTATCTTTTTCGTTGGCAGACAAATCCCAAATTTTAATCATTTTAACGAGTCAAAAAATCAGAACAGCAAATGCGCCTAGTGATCTTCAGCGAAACCAACAAAATGGCGGACGACAGTTAAGGTCAGCACAATTTTTTATGACCGTTGTTTGTAATTATTGGCAGTTTAGCAACTCATTGGCGACGCCTTAAAATTTGGCGACATAGATCGACGGCTTAATACATAAGTACCGTTTATGCTTTGCAAAGAGCAGTCACACAAGCTACCATAGTACCATGATGCCAATGCCATTGAAAATTTGTGGACCATATTCAAAATAATGATTCAAAAACACAAAATTAGAAACAAAGTCTACTTAAAACAGGTGTTAAAATAAAAATGTGTAAAATATCTTTAGATACTACTGAAAATTGGTCGAATAGGAACCACGAAGTTTAAAAACCATTATAAAAGCCAAAAACATGCAATTAAATATTGACATTCCATTCAATATTCCGTTGCAAGATATTAGAAAAATTTCGTTGGTGTATTCTCAATTTTTTGAGACAAAAATCTGCGAATATTTATTTTAAATTCTTTCGATATTTTTCAGTTTAGAGGTTCTCACTTGATTTTTCTTTATTTTTACTTTAAATTAAACTATTTGCTACCATTCGAAGATTGTCGAATATTTCATAAATGCTTATAAACTCGTCTATTGATTGGATGGCATTTTCTTCTAAGTTCATATTATATTTAGATCTTTATCTAGCATAATATTTATTATTCCTTTTATTCTTTAGAATAAACTTTTTGTTATAGTATTTCTTAAATTAGTATTCTTCTTTCAAATAAAGTAAGAAGTCTTGCCAAATTTTCAATTGTCATTTAATTTATAATCATCTGATATCTGGCAACATCGATTATCAGAACATTTTTAAAGGAATCCAGTAAATTATGATTAATTTTGATACTATCAGTTTTCTTATTTTATTATATGGTAAGATTAAATGCTTCATCTACTGCGTAAACGAACTGATTGTCTATTGTTTTTTAAATTGATAATTATATTTAAAATTTCCTTTTTATTCTTATTTAACTGTGCAAAAAATTCAAATTGTTGCGCGTGGTTAAAATAATTTCATGTTATAATATAAAAACAACAATACCAAAAAATGCCATAGTATGCAAACCATTTTATTAAATTTTTTTTAATGAAAATATCGGTTGAATCAAAAAATTTCAAAAATCTTTTATAGCTAATCTTTTCCATGATTTAATAATATTTGCTACTTTAAGACTTCAGATTTTATTTACAATTATTGAAATGTGTGAAAGATCTTAATAAATGTTTTGAATCTGTAAATAAAATTATTAATTTTTAAGTAATAAAAAATGTTTGAAATGAAACAAATCAGTAGTTACTTATAATATTAATGTGAAATCGTCTGTATTTAAAATTTTTCTTCTTGGAATATTTCTTCCTCTAATGTTTTCTAGAAATATTCTTCATTTGTATTCTTGTTCTGGAATAATTAAAAATATTTTCACTTTTTGTAACATTTTTAAAAAAGATTAAAAGGAGAAAAAGACATTTTAATGGGGATTTTACAGGAAAGGACAAATTAGTTTTTTGATAAAAGAATTTTTATCAAAAAATTTCTAGAAAATGTCACTCAAAACGGTAAAATCTAAGCCTAAGTTTTAACTCATTATAATTTTAATAGAATTTTTATCACAAAAAATTTCTAGAAAATGTCACTCAAAACGGTAAAATCTAACCCTAAGTTTTAACTCATTATAATTTTAATAGAATTAATTTAACTATAATAGAATTAATTCATTAATAATAGAATTTTATTTCAAAAACAATGTTAATAAAATTTAATGATAATAGAAATATAATTATAATTAAATAATAATAATAGAATGCAATAAATTTAAGTGAAAGTAAATACAACTTTTAATGCTGAATATAAATTATATTCATTATTATTAAATTTTCCATTATTATAAATGTTTTAATGCCATTATAATTTATTTTCAATTGTGTCTTCATTTTACATACCTAGGTATTATAAACATTCCATAACTATCAATTATTTATTATTATTAAATTTTTTTTATTATAAATCTCCTATAATCACAAACTTTTTATAATTATAATCTCTCCGTTTTATAACAATGTAATGTTTATTGATTTCTTTGTAAAAATATCGTCTGTAACTTTTAATTTATTTGCTAAGTTTTGAAATTTTAATTGAAGGAAATACACGATAATTAAATTTATATAATTGAAAAATTGAAATTATGAATCCTACTACGAACAAACGACGGATACAAACGAATTTCTAATGAAGTTATTTGTTCCAAAGTTGTTGCAGAAAAGCAACACAATTTTAGCCATTTTCAAACTAATTAAAGAATATTAATTAAAAGTGGCATTTTTTTAAGGTAATAACCATATTTTAAGTAATAAGTATACAAATTCTAGTTAATTCCGCGCCATTTGTCTGAGACGAAATTTGGATTAAACTTACATAACCAAACTGACACTTTTTATTCTATTTTTTTTCTTAAAGTGGTAACATTTCAACCACTTTTCAAAGAACATTAAGATTGTAAAAAACATTATGTAAAGTATTTTGCAGAAAAAGATATATCCCATCTTAAATTTCAAGATAACAAATGTGACAATGCATTAAGATAACAGTCCACTTCCCTAAATGAAACTGATACGGGGCGTTGCAATCCCCCCCCTTTCAACCATAAGTCTCGCTTGGTGAATGACAAGCATTATTTCCGCAAACAAGGAATTCGGATCTCAGTGGCTGTGTGGCGATACTTCACCTTCTTTGACCTTGAGAAGCGGCGATATCGGAGGTGGTGGCCTACTTGCGTCCGGCGCCGAAAATGAAAATGAAAGAAAAAAAATATGGAAGATAGGATCGGCTTTGGAAGAAGGAATCAGACACAATGTATTATTCTGCAGAACAAAGAATGGATCTGGCTGCAAAGATACGGATTAAATATTCAAACATTTTTCACCCGCATTTTTCTTTCTGTTCTTTTTTCTTTTTCTTTTTTTTTTTTAAGCAGCTATCCGGAAAGAGATAGAGGATTTAAAATTTGATTTATTCATTTGATGCACTGTGTAAAAAAGTATTACTTCTTTCTTCTACATATTAATATCCCCCAGCGTCCTGGCTTAAGGGTACCGCCACCTCCCCGTGATCTGACCCTCCTAAATTCGAGTCTCGGTTCGAGTATGGTTGTTCTTCTGTATTCTACACCAGTGGTCAACCAGCCTATTGAAAGAAAACACGGTCTTCCAAGCTGAGCTCCTAGCACTCAATAGAGAAGTGAATTAAGCAACCTCTCTTCCTTCATCTGATCCAATCATTATTTATGTCGACAATAAAGCAAGTATACAAGCCCCGAACTCTCCAAAATCCAATAGCCAATTATCATGAGATAACTTCTTGAAAATCCTCATATTAAAATTTAATAGATCAAGGCACGTGTAGGCTATGACGGGAATGAAGCGGCAGACAAACTAGCGAAAACAGCGGCTAGTGCGAATAAAGATCGGAATCTAATGAAGCATCCAAGATCTCATCTGAAGAGCATCCTCCAAACCGATATTTTGACAAGATGGCAAAAGGAATGGGAAGAAGGCGAAACAGGTCGTTCCACTTATAAAATAATACAAAAAGTCTCTCTCTACGCTGCCAACTGGAACAGAGCGAATGTCCTTTTCTTCACAGGACACGGCCCGTTCCCGACATACCTATACAGATTTCATCTAGCCAACTCTCCTTGCTGTAGCTGTGGGGAAATAGGATCTCCAATTCACTGTGCCACAGAATGCCTACTCACTCTCTCATGGCACAGGAGAAAGCCAGAAAGAAGTCTCGAAGAAGAATGGTTCAGGAGAGTTGTAACGAATACCCTTTCACGCGGCAAAATCCACTCCACAGTAAACCATATTCATAAATACCAAGACCTACAATAGTTGAGACAAGAATTCCCCTCGTGATAATCAATCAAAATTATAACTTAAAAAGTTCCTCAAAAGTGCAGATTCCCCCCCCTTCGCCTTTTTTTCTTTTTTTTTCCTGGCATCTTGTGCTCATCTAACTGATTAGATAATCTAGCTTTGTAGGCACCGGGGGCACAGGATGGCGTTATGTAATGTTATATCATGTGCTCTGTCTGTAAAAAGTGTGATCTCAGATCTCATGATGGAAATCAAGAACCCAGGACCCAGATGGACGCTACGTATTTCTGACTCTATAGTGATTGTTTATTTGTCATACATATGTTCACAATTTAATTTGTCAACCCCCCTTTTTTTTGGTTGGTAATCTTATTCTCCTGTAAGCTCAACCCAAAATCACCATTTGTTTCAGTATTCTTGTCCCCTCCATCTAGTTATAACTTCAGAAAAAATTGAACAGATTCGTGTAAGATTTGACACCGATGGCATTTTCACTTAAAATCCCTGAATTCTGTATCATCCCTCTCTCTTCCCCCCTTCAAACAATTTCTCTCTCTCTCTCTCTCTCTCTTTCTCCCATCTTGTGCTCATCCAACTGGTTAGATAGCTTAGCGTTATAAGCACCGGGGCACAAGATGTGCATGTGCATTTAAGAAGTGTGCATGTGCCCCCCTGTAAAAAAGGGTGCTGTGCAAGCGAATGTGATGAGTGAGCAGCAAAAGTCGCTCTCTTGGTCCTAGTTGGCGCTACTACAAAACAAGAGGAAATGATTAGGCTGAAATCACTGACTACCTCAGCAAGTTTGTCCATGGCAAGTGCCATAAAAAACAAAATATTAAATATCCAAAGAAAAATTCGTATGTAAAAAAAAATTCCCATAGTTTCATAAAATACAGGGATTCAAAAATTGATTTTAATTTAATAATATTTATATTAACTTGTAATATGCTGTAGGAGATATAAATCATGAAAAAAATCGGTCCTTCTGGCTATCTGTAACAAAGACAACACAAAAAGCGTTTTAAGCAAGATGGCTGATATTCTGTCTATAGTCTTGACAACAAATTCGCATATTTCTATCAAATGGGGAGTAAAATCTGTGCAGAAGAATTCCGTCTGCCCCACTGTTCGAATATAAGTACACACGATAATCACAAAACAATGAGAACTACATAAATAAAATTCGATAAGAAGAATCAACATCTTCAACCAAATCATCCACCAATTCTCTTTCCAAATTCATCTTTGAGTTGATAATTCATCGATCAGAAGTTTTCATAAACAAATGATGATGATGATGATGATGTCGTGTCCGCTTTTTACCGCGGAAAGAGGGGTGCAGTAGCTTCTGAGGGTTTCATAAACAAATAAAACCTATAATTCAAAAACGTAATGCATTAAATATATGAAATAGTTTGTCTGGGATTGTGTGATTATAAGCATAGCTTTATATAAAAAATTTGTTTCAGTCAGTTGAGGAAAGAGTAAACTAGATTTTTGTATATTATTAAAGAATACGAGGGAGTAATTGCTAAAGAGATCACAAAAAATTCAGTAAAAATGCTAAATTGCGCCAAAAGATAACGTATGGTAACTATTATACCCCAATGACCCAATGACAGTCCCGTGATTGCTTCGAAGCGGTTTAAACTGATCAGCAACCTAAATTAATTAATACATATAATTATTCAAAAAACATTACACGTTTATTATTGTATGCAAGAAAGTTTTTGGAAAACCATTCCACTAATGAAAAAAATTTCAGATTACAGAAATTTTAATTTAAATGGAACCTTTTTATTATGTGAGAACATGATGTTGTTATGGTTTGAGGTTTATAAGGCCTCAATATTCGTAGGCGACAAATTGGCGATTTGTCGCTTTTGAGGCATCCATTTTTCACTTTTAGGGTTATTAGAAAACGATGCAGAGGGTTGTCACATTTGGCTATTTATCACCAGCTAAAGTTACAACTTTATTTTCAAGTTATTCGTCCTCTGAATTCTTAGAAACTGTCTTGATTAATTTAAGTCAGTAACCAGTTTAAACCGGTTAGAATCTATCCCTAGACCAACAGTAAATATCGCATGCGTCGATATTTAGAAAAACGATGGAGTTCTTTTTTTTTTTCCATCTCAAAATTGGCCGAGTTCCAAAACTTTGCCAACTAGAAAAAATGAAAATGAAAGTTTAAAAAAATTATGTATAGGTGTGGGGGGGAGGTAGAGACTGATAGGGAAGTCCCATTATTGTTTTACACCTGTTTAGACTCGTTAAGGAATTAAATTAATTAATACAAATAATGACTTAAAAATAAGGATGTTCTAACATGATAACTTCAAAACTGTGATCGTAGATTTCATTTTCCTTTTTTTATAAATTCAGTTTTTGGAGTATTTATTCATTTTAAGATAAATTATTTTCACTTTTAAACATCTGAACATCTGGCATCCAGTAAAATGTTTGTTTATTAAAAGTATTAATGCTTTTATTAATATGCATATCCCATTTCTTCCCATTTATTTTTTCGTTAATTTGTATCTCAAGTTCGCCAAGCTATTATTTAGATCTCGCACAAAAGCGAAAAGGGATTCAAAGCACGAGTTTCCGTTTCATTTACTCATGAACATTAGTTCTTGATATCTTCAGTTTCAAGATTTGCTGAACGAGAATAAACACCGGGAGTTGCTATTGATTCCCCAAAGTTTATTTCATAATTCTCATCCTATTATGACTCTTTTTCTTTCGCGAATAGACTCGGAGGAAGACGTCTTTTTCAATAACTTTCAGATACTTCTATCTCGGATATTTTCTCTACAAATTGCCTCCGGAATTGTGCCAGAGTAAATACTTGGAGTCTGAAGTTTCTAAAAGTTTATTTTAAACTCAGGGAGACCCATAGAGAAAATTTACATTTTGTCTGACCTTTTCAGTTCTGAAACCAGAGGTTATTAGGAAAAATAAAAAATGAATCTTTTTAGTGTTTGAAATGTTTGACTTTCTTGTCATTTGTAAGTTAGATAGACACTTTAGCCTGTGTGTGTATATAGATGAATAAAAAAACAGAACAAACATGAGAAAAAATATGAAAGTGAAAAAGAAGAAATCCGGCCTGATGACTTTTTCAAGGGTCACCATCAGGCAAGGATTCCAATAAAAAGTGGAATTTTTTTCTGTAAAGAGTTAGACTATTGTCTAAAAAATTAACTCTTCTATGACCCGAAAAATTCCAAATATCAAAGCAAAAGAGGGGCATCAGTTTTTAACATATAAAAAACAAATGACAATTAGGAATGACTGAAAAATGGCAATTCGTTATTTACCTCTTTTAAAATTGTTTATATATATATATA
>JAOUZG010012033.1:688880-700965 GCA_026289955.1 Argiope argentata | reverse complement strand
AGAGAGAGAGAGAGAGAGAGAGAGAGAGAGAGAGAGAGAAAGTGAAGTCAAAATAGAAAGTGAATTTTCAGACTCCTTTCTATGTAGACGGTGTTCGAACTCACAACCCAAGGGATGCGATTCCAACGGCCTACTAACCAGACTATCCCGGTATGACAATTACAATAACTATAAATAATTGATGAAAAAATTATACTAGCGTTGAATTTCAACGCCAAATGAGGATTCAAAGCCAATTGGGGCAACGCAAAATGCGTGATTTTTCTACACCAGTTGGAGAACGCAATAGAGATTATAAATTTCTAATTTTCTTTATTCTGAATTCGAAAGTACTTCAAAATGAACCAGAAAAATCGATTCATAGACAAAGTTTAAATTTAATAGCATCAAACATAATGAAAATAAACAGAATAGTTTAAAATAATCGGCCGAAAACTTGTTAAGTCTAACCTCATTAGTGTGATGAAAAAACAAGCTGAATTCGTTACTTATTTGGGGATGGGGAAATAAAGATTTGGCGAGAGAGTTAGTTTTTAATTCATTAATAAAAAATTAATGAGTAAATATTTGAAAAAAACTGTATTAGCATCAAGTCTCCTTAACTACAAGTTTTAAAAAATTGTATTTGAAATTCAGTTGATGCATAAAAAATATTTTATTAACGGTTGAAAATTTGAACAAGATCTCTAAATATATATAAGGAGAGTGTGAGCTCATAGTAGGAATCGAAATGAGTTAAAAATAAGTAAAATGTTTCCAATTACTTCGCGTATTGTTTATAGTAATTTCTTTCCGTTGATCTAAGTCGTTCAATGTTAGAAAATGTTTGCTTAAAACACTCCAATCCGAAATAGAATTCGAGTTTTTGGACCGCATTCAGCATTGACTAACCATAAACGTCCGGTTAGTAGGACAGACTTTCGACAAACACTCTCAATCTAATCTGGATTACACAAGGTATTTGTTTGTATTGACTAACCACTAATTTCTAGTTAGTATAATAGACTTATGGGAGATCTTCTCGATTTAATTTGGATTCAACAATGTGTTTGTTTACTCCAGTTAAGACTTTGCTAACATCAGAAAAATCCAGCTTATTCCTAAATTGAAGATTTCCCTTATCACGTAAACATCCGAATAAGGTGTAATCATTCTACTTTTAATATAACTGAATAGGTTTTATAATTTTTTTGTGTGTAAATTGCACAAAACAGAAAAAGAAAGAAAAGTTTAAACGATATAAGGGCAAAATAAAAAACTCCAAATATCTTTATTACATGACAGGCTCAAATTAGCAATGTTTTATAATAAAATAAGCGCAAAAAGTCCTAGGAACCAATGGCTAAAAAATCATGTAAAGAGGGGAATAGTGAGATTTTTTTTTCGTATATATGATTTATTAATTTTTATCATGTCAAAACATGATGCTGTTTTCAGGATGAGGTTTTTTTCGTCCAACTAAATCCGTAGGCGAAAAATAAAAATTTTATTATCTGCACGAGCATCTCAAAAAATCCGCTTTTAATAACGCGTTCCATCCCATCGACAAAAGCTCTGATTTTAAAAAAAATAAGTTAAGGACTACAGCAAACAAAACCTAGTAAAATGTCATTTTGAGCAGGTGATCATATGAAATGAAATGAATAGGAAATGCGATATTTTTTGAAACAATAAATGCGATGCAAAGTTTATTTGGATCGTTTGCAGTACTAAAGCTACTCATTCAATGAAACATTTAAAAGGAATAAAAATATAATTTAACTAGCACTAGCACGTGGTGTTTGGCCGTTCAAGAAATTTCGTTCGGTCATGATACATTGAAATGTGCATAGCAGATTTCATTTTAATCTTTATTATTTTTTTCTTTTTATTCTAATTAGTATTAAAAATCAATTTTCTGAATATTTATAGCAAGAGGAACTAATTTTTATAATGTATTGAAATTACATTGTAAAAACGAGGCATCTAATCTTCAGCAACGTAATAAATATCTGATACTCTACACTTTTCAATTTTGTGTAGAATTTTCGATATTATAAAATATAGTTTGTTACATGGAAATCTTATATAGAATATATCTATTAAACATTTGTTACTCATTTATATAAACAATCGATCACAGAACGCAGGTTTCATCGTACATGTAATATTCAAGTGAGTTATTTGTGTCTTAAAAGTAACTAACGAAATAGGCTTTTTGAAACAATCTTTGCTGTATATATGTGAATGTTCCATATCTGCTTTTAAACCTCCTTGCCGAATTCAACCAAATTATCGAATTTATTAACTAATATAAAATAACAATACATGCCGGTGTTTTTGTGTAGGGATAGCATATCTTCCACGTGATCTGGGCGTCCCGAGTACGAATCCCGTTTCGGGCATGGTTGTTGTTCTATCTAGGAGGTGTGTGAATCTGTTTCCCCCTGTAAAAAGGGGTTGTGCAAACGGATGTGACGCGTGAAATAGCAAAGTCGTACTTTTGGTCTTAATTGGCGCTAACTCGACTTAAATCGCTGACAGACCTGTCAGAATGCTTGAAAAGTGCCATAAGTAACAACAACGTAACAATACATCATTTGCATCTGAGAATATTCAAATTTCTTTCTATTTATCTACGAAATAACCGTGTCTAGTTTTTCAAAAATATAATTTCAACATATTCGAAAAGTATAACAAATTATGTAAGGAAACAATGAATAAATATTCTATGGACCCCACATACACACACACACAAAAAAAAACTTTCCAGCAATAAAATTGCGATATGAAAATAAGCCTTACCGTTAAAAGTAACTAAATAATCGGAAAGAAAAAGAAAGAAAAATAATGTTGTTGTTACTTATGGCGCCATGGGCAAGCACCCCGCTTATACAGCGGCAGATTTAAGCCGAAAGGAGCGTCTCCTGTATTTGAAGTACTGTCCTACTGTCAGGAGAAAACCCTTATAACCTTAAAAGTGAGAATCCGCAGGCATTGGAAACGAGATATTCTATTACATTTTGGGGGTGAAGGGAAGGGCTATATTTCATTTGGCGCTAAAAGAATGGGTTTGAAGAACCATTATAGTTAGAAAAACCGACAATTAGAAACTCCATTTTCCTTTGTACTTCGGTCCATGCCTGACGCTCATATTTTGTGTTTTACTCATCAGTTCTTTTTCTTGTTTTGTTCTGCAATCTTTGATCTCATCTATGAAGGAGAACCTGCCTCTATGTTTTAATTACATCGTAGATTTTCTTTATACGATGACTACATTTAAAAGTGGGAAAAGGCAAAATGAATTTTTTGCCGAATGAAGCGCGCTTAGTCGGCCAAATGTTGTGCCCTATTTTAATGCCTACTTCCCTCCTTACTTAGACTCGTCTACTTACGGCAATCATGTTCAAGGTTTTTCTCCTGACGGTAGATCAGTAGCTCCAACCAGGGCCAAGACTACGACTTAGCTACTCACTCATCACATCTGCTTGCACAGCCCCTTTTTACAGGGGGGCACATTCACACATCTCACGAATAGCACTCAGAAGAACAACCATGCCCGAACCGAGACTCGAACCCGGGAAGCAAAATAATAAAATGACTCATTTCAAAAAAAATCAACTAAACAGAGGTAGTCCGGGAGCAGGATTCGAACCTGCGTCCACTTAATAGTTCGGGAAACAACAATCCTTAGCCACATGCTTTGATTTCATTTTTTTTAAACATTCATTACCAGAATTACCTGGATAATAGCCATTGCTGCGCAAGATGCAGGCTTTTACTAACACAACAATTACTTATTTTTGTTATTATTTCAATTTCACAACCACCATTCCTCCTACCACCTCCTAAATGAGACGGGATCAAAGCATGCAAACAAGGATTTCATTGCCCGACGCCATAACCTCTCGGCCATCCCGGACAGTGAGCGCGGTGCTTGTGAATAATCAAGATATTATTATAAATAGAACAACGCTATTTGTATGTTTTGTATTAATGCGATTATGTATGATTTGCTAATGGATTCTAAAACCCTCCGTGCCGGCTCTCTGGCTCAGAGGTAGCATCCTCGTCCCGGTTTGGGCATGGTTTTTATTCTGTGTGCTATCTGTGAGATGTGTGACTGTGCCCCCCTGTATAAAGGGGTTGTGCAAGCCAATGTGGTGAGTGTGTAGCTAAATCGTACTCTTGGCCCTAGTTGGCGCTATTTCAGAAACAAGAGACGTTCCTTTCGGCTTAAATCTGCCGCTGTATCAGCGGGGGGCTTGTCCATAAGCAAGTGTCATTAGTAACAGCGACAAAACCGTGACTCTGCTCAGACGTCAGGATGGTTTAATTCTAACTTGTAGTGGATAACAATATTAATATAGCTTTTTTTCAAATATTTTCTTTGATTTGGTTAATTTTTTATCAATTAAAAACTAACTTTCCAGCCAAAATTCTTCATTTCCCCACCGCCAAATGGGTAATATTTCAATTTTCCCCCTACTTGAATGAGGTTAGGCTTAACAGCTTTTCGTCACTTATTTCAAACGATTATGTTTATTTTCTTAGTGATTTATGAATTTAAAATTAAACATTGTTAATTAATCAATTTTTCGGATTCATTATAAAGTACTTTTGAATCAAAATAAAGCAGCATAAAGGAAATTAAAAATTTCTAACCTGCATAATATTACCCCAACTGGCGAAGAAACTTCACGCATTTGTGTTACAAAAACTGGCGTTGAAAATTTTTCACATACGTACTGTGTTCTGTTTGTTGACAATTGTATTTTTATTAATTGGTTTATTGTTATCTTTATTTTGTTTCCACACTGTAAATAAATTGCTTTTAGCTTAGTTGTATGCTTTTGTAGTTAAATTGTATTTATGTTAGTTTAATAGTTGCATATTTTTCGTACCTAACTAAAATAAAAAAAATTCTTCATTTCTTTTCATATAGCATGCGAAAGTCCAATCAGATAGTCGGTCAGAATGTTTGTCGTTTTGATTTAAAAATTGAAGTGAATTTGCACTTTAGATGCTAAGACTATATATTAAGTTTTCAACATCTAATTCTTCACATGTTAATTTTGTGCTCACTTTTATTTCAATAGATAGCTAGAAAAGCTTCACTTGCATGGATTTCATTTGAATTTTGATCGAATTACTTCAAATTTCAGTATAAAGCAATTTAACATTTTCTTGTTCCCAGACTGACTAACAGAGCTAATTTTCTAAGATATAGGTTTTTGGAATCAAAGAGACTTAATAAGAGAATAATTTTGGATTCAGAGAATAAATCTCAAAATTGAATTGGTTTCGGCAATTACAATATTTTCTCTTTGTATGAAGTAAATATTGTCCCGCTAAAATAAATTATTTTAACATGGGTATTTATTATATTATTATTATTATATTTTAATAGGTTTATAATACTATAATTATTTATTATATTTTACTAGGTTTAAAAATATTTTTTATAACTCTCAATTTCATCATAGGAGTTATTATATTTTTCATACAATACAAAGAGAAAAGTATTTCTTTTTACAGAAAATTATTCGAATCATTCAATAATCAATAGCAATTTTTTAACCTCAACGAATGGTAACAAATTTTTAATCTCAATGATCAGTAATAAATTTTCAATATCAATGATCAGTAACAAATTTTCAGTATCAATGATCAGTAAGAAATTTTTAATCTCGATGAAGAAAAGAAAGAAAATAAAAAATAATATAAAAAAATCTTTATAAGTTAATTCTTACTTAGGTCAAGAAAGAAAAGATTTATTTACGTTACTCTTTATTTAATAAAGACAATTAAGAGAAATAGTTTATCAAAAAACGATTGATTTTGAATTGAATTTTTATTCATCAACTTCATGTGAAAAATGCTGGAATCTTTGCATTTCCCCAATTGAGCTACTGCCTGATGATTTCAACTTCCCTTACATTCAAAACTCTATTTAAAATATTAAAAATTAATTAAATTAAAGTAATGAATTAATATTTGAAAAACTGAATTAACATCGTCATTAACTACAAGTTTTAAAAGATGTTTTTGAACTTGAGTGGATGAATAAAAAGTGTTTTTCTTAACGATCGAAAATTTAAACAAGATATATAAATAAATAAATACAGGGTGAGTGTTGACTAATAGTAGGAATGGAAAAAAATCTTATTCAGTTTTTTTTAACTGTACTATTATCAGTAAACGAGAAAAATAGAAAAAAAGAATCACTTTAATTTGAAACAGGACATGAATAAAGAAAATTTATGGTTCTTTATTAATTCTAAAAGAAATTTTAAGGTTTCTTACTTCTATTTTATAAGACATTAAAGAATTTATTATTGTTTATAAATTTAATATTATTAAACTAATTTCCGTTGTATCTGAAAGACAATAACGGAAATTAGCAAGAGCTGAATGATCAAATTCAAAAAATCAGAAAATTAAATCACGGCTCGTTAAACTTAGGGATCGTCTGCCATTTTCTCTTCCTCTCAAATAAAAAGCATAAAGTTTCTGAAAATCCTAGTTTGGGTATTAAAATGCATAATTTATTTAATCAATCATCTTCGAAGCTCCGAAATAAATGAATTTTTTACTTCCCCACGAGGTAAGTATATGATGAATTACTGTTTTCACTAAAAATCGAGAACAAAAGGAAAGAATATTAATTTTTTTTAAAGTTTATTTGGGTTTATGAGCACGATAACTCAAAGGTACTTTCAGATGGATATTTAAAATTTCACATTCTGTTTTGTAGATTTCTGTTAAACTTTGAACTAAATTTATTGTAAAGAAAATTTTCTGGTTATCTGTTTGAATATTTTTGGACTTGGTAACAATAAAACATAAAGATCTAGATGGATAAAATGTAGAGTATAATTATTGTGTGGTCCTAGCTTCCTAAGCCAGATAACATCTACCATACCGAAGTCGACTTTTGTATTATGGTCGTATTACTCGGCTACTGGCCCTGGCGTCGCGAGTTCGTATCGCGACCTTCAATCAGTACATTGATGACATTGACAACGCAACCTCCTGCAAGAGTCGTGGCGCCACTATCGTGTCGCCATCACAGCAAAATCGTCAGACTCACTTGAAGTAAACAACCAAAAAAATCGTCAGACTCACTTGACGTAAGCAAGCAGCAACTCGCCTTAACGCTTGGCGCAATACAAATCATTCGCTTCTTTACCGACTCTTTGCTGGGGGAGTACTGTGTCGCTAGCTTCATAAACCAGTTAACATTTACGATACCGAAGTCGACTTTTGTATTATTGTCTTATTACTCGGGTACTGGCCCTAGTGACGCAGGTTCGTATCGCGACCTTCTCTCGGTACAATGGCATCCATAGAGTAGATTCATACATATTTTTTGAACCATACCATTTAAGCAATGGCCATTTGTCGATTTGTATATATGGATATACCAATACTATTTTTTAAAAATAAAATTAGTATGCGATATGAAAATACATGTAATTAATCTGTGAGGCATGTTAAATGAAATTTAGTATGTGATTTGATGTCTATGCTACTAAAATAGTGTGTGTTACGTTTTCGTTTCAATCTGTCAAAGAAATAAAAACATAAAAAGAAAACTTATCATTCCTGGCGTTCGTAGCCTTGCCTAATTTCTGACAATTTTTTCACCGGAAGGAAAGAAAGAATAATATATATGTTAGAAAGTATGGGACAATTTATCTTGAGAATATTTCTACAATTTTTATTTCTTATAAAAATAATGTTTAATAATAAATATATTAGCAACAAATTTTATATTGTGTACTCTTAGCGATAAAAATTACAAACATTTAAAACACATTTTAAAAAGAAAAAAAATTAAAGAAAACAAATATATAAAAAGTAATTTATCATTTCACCTCATATCTGTAATTTTTGTCTTTTAATTTATCCAATTTTGAAAACAATCGTTCTTTACAAAACGACCCAGTGACATTTTTAATAAGACTTTCCCAAATGCAACTACAACATTTTTTTACCATTAAATATCTTTGAAAACCTATTAAATCCTGAATTTGAATGGAATATCATTCTTTGATATATCCTTAGAGAAAAGGGCAGGGGAAATATAATCGTATTTTATAATTCAGTTTTAGACAATAGTCTCGCATTTTTAAATAATTAATTTTATTCTAGTTTCTATAAAATAGTTTTAATCTAATCAAGTCTAACTTAAAGCCTGGTTAAGGATTCTTAAACCCATTTAAGCCTTTTAAATTGAATCCTATATGCCGATTTTATTTTTAAAATTTATAAAAAAAATCATTTTCTAATTAGTGTCTTTTATTTAATAGGCAAAACATATTCATATAATAATTTAAAAATACTTTAGGATTAAAAACGCAGTACAAAAATATCTTCGCCTTTATTTTGAATTCTTATAAGATTTATTAAACATCGGTTTTATTATGAAAAGGAATTTACAAATTGAAAATTACATTTTAAAAAATGAATGGTATATGAAATTGTTTAAAAAATCGGCAAAAATTTAAAAAAAAACTTTTATATTATGTATGGTTTTTAAAATTATGCAAAAAAATGCTTTTTTTCTTTAAAAAATTTCTCTCTTTTTTTTCTTTTATAACTTATGAGATAAACTTAAATTAACTTTGACATTTTTATGCTGAAGCATTTCTTATGAAAGAGAGTTTAGCAATTCTCGATTTAGAATGAATTTAAAAAAATTACTGTTAAATTTAAAAATTATCAAGTTTTATTTTAAAAAAAATTGTAAATATCTAGATAAGATAATTTGAAAATTTAAGTGGTTTCAGATTCAGCAGGGTAAAAAGTAATTTCATTTTGACTATCGTTACCATATTATCACACAGTTAATAAGAAAATGTTCGCTTCAAAAATAGTAAAACTGCGCTCAGAAAATGCAAACTCTTTTCATTGATATAGACGCTACATTAAAGAAACCGAAAGCATGAAACTAGTAAAAAAACTAACACGTACTAAAAAAATCTTACGTTTAAGCAAAAAAAATTTAATATCCGTCGCCAGCATGTTTCTTGAAACGTGTCTAAAATGCGTCAAAATCTTCTTAGCTTGTGGAAGGAAAGTTATTCAAAGAAAGGGAAAATACAGAAATAATAAAACATTCGAAATTCCACGAATATTTAATGCCTATTCTAGTGTAAAAACACCAGGTTTAAACATTTTATTAAAAATACATCCCCCTACGTTGTAACAATACGCATGAGCAGTCTATTTTTACAGTAGCTGACTTTAACATTTGTTCAACAAAATATCTGAAACAATTTAAGATATATTTCTCTGTATATGACAAGTTAAGCTTTGGGTAGTGAAATAAAAAAAATATTTAAGAAATAATCAAACCACGAAAAAAAGAAGGAAAAAGCTTAACTAAAAATAAAAATTCAAGAAATAATAAATAAAATTAAATATTGACTATTTAATATTGTGTCTATAAGTACAATATAGTTTTTTGTTTAATTTTGCAATATAGGAATTGAAATTTAAAAATATATTTTTACTATTATAATTAAAACTGAAAAATATATTTTAACGCCATGGTAATTAAAATTGCGAATACAGGGCCGGGATAGCCTGTTTGCTATGGCTTTGGATTCGCGTCCCTGGGCTTTTGAGTTCGAACCCCTCTAGTCAAAAACTCTTTCCCCGTGTATGTGTTTGCTCGTGCACGTGGTTGAAAAATTCTCTATATTGAGATAACACACGTGAGGGTCCTGGTTTATAGATGATCTTCTCTGATTCAGGGAAGATCGTTCTGAATCAGTTTCAATTAAATTGCGAGATGTGGATGAGTCAATGAAATTCAAGAATGAAGTTTGCCACGTAAAAAGAACTGTGACACATGAGTACCTAAATCGCCCTCTTAGCTTTAAATTGTAATTTGGAAACAACAGATTCTGCCTCGGCTTAAAATTGCTGACATTTCTTCAGGGGGCATGTCTATGAGAATTGTTCAAATAAACAACAACAAATTAATAATATATTTTAACTGTGGAAATATACATAATTATGATAGTTCCAAACTTTTGGTACTATAGTAATCAAAATTTTGGACATTTTGGTGTTATCCGCTTTGTTGTTGTTACGTATGGCGCTTGTCTATGGACAAGCCCCCTGCTAATACAACAACAGATTTAAGCCGAAAGGAGCGTCTCTTGTTAATGAAATAGCTCCAATTAGGGACAAAAGTACGACTTAACTGCACACCCTCCACATTTGCTTTAACAGCCCCTTTTTTGGGGGGGGCACAGTCACAGTTCTCACAGATAGCACAGAGAAAAACAACCATGCCCAAACTGGGACTCGAACCCGGGACTCCCAGAACACGAGGAAAACGCGGTACCTCTGTGACAGAAAGCTGAAGGTTATCCGCTTTGATACATATAATACAAATTTAATTTAGACCTACGACATTGCTTGCTATATTTTATATATTTTAGTTGTATGTTTCATTTATTTTATAGTTTATACAATTGAATAGTTCGTGAAACAATAAGTTTACAGACTTGGAACTCCATTGTTAAACAAGTTTTTAGGATGAAAAATCCATTCTTCATTCATTAATGAAATACATGAATCAAAAATCCATATTTGACTCACCTATTTCGTTGTTTTTTATATCTTGTTCCAGTTTAGTTTAGCTTTATTTCATTATTTTCCCGTTTTAAGGTAACATGAGGGCTATTCAGGGGGAGTCCGTGTAACTTTGACGCACTATTGGATGACGGAGTCTGCACCTGAGCTGATGCCATTCTCAGAGGTGATCGTTCTCTGTTCCAGGTCTAAATCACGATCTGAGGTGAGTGAATGCATATACATGAATGTAGTCCGCCCCCTAAAAAGGGCTGTGACGTGCGAGTAGCTAAGTCGTACTCTTGGCCCTAGATGGCGCTACTTGTAAAAACAAAGAGACGCATTTCTCAGGCTTAAAATCTGTTGATCGTATCAGCGGGGGCTTGTCCACGGCAAGTGCCATAAGTAACAAAACAACAACACCCCACAATTCCTGCCTGTGCAGCTGTTGCAGTGGTGCGGTCATTCAGTTTTATGGTATAAATCTATGTGTCTTCGTGGCGAGTCTGGTATGAGTATCCTCTCATGTGCCAATGGATTCCAAACAGAAATTCAAGAAGCATCTTTAATGTTAAGCCAAATCGTTGGGTATGTATCATATGCACAAATTCTACCTCCCTTAAACCAAAATGATTGTTTAAATTATAGAATTGCTTCATAAATCTCACCAGAGAAATCTAAATTTCAAATTGCCATCAATTGCAATTCAGCGCCCCATAGAATAAAATATCTAATGAATACGTAGTAGAGTGAAAAGTTTACAGACTCTGTTCTCAATGAATGAATTCATAATAATTAGTAATCCAAAACCTGAGGATAACATGCACTATATGCTCACCAATAAAATTTTAATTAGCTTCTTTAATAACTTCTAAAGGTATTATTGCAAACTTTCTAAATATAAATTCTATTACAAAACACAATTTTTTCAGCTCTTTTTTTTCAGATTCAAAATATTTCTTCCCTAATGATATCAAACAGATTTTTCTGTAAATTGTTAACTTTAATTTTATTTTAATAAAAAAAATATTTATAACTATTGCAGCAATTCTGTTGTTCAAGGTTTTAATTACAGCATTGTACTCACGAGCATTCAGACGAAATAACTATTTTACAAAAAAAAATTGTGGGTGTTAGTATTGTTATAATAATTAAGAGCAAAGTTTAAAAATAAATATAAAAATATTAGAATCAAGAATTTGTCGTTATCAGGTTGCGATGCTTAGGATTTAAGGCTGTAATCCTTAAATAACTTTTTTCTACCTTTATTAGTCCAGTATTCTGTCTTAATGAGATATTGAATTTGATTACCTTTAAAGGAAAAATATTTATATGCGATATGGTGAGTTTGGAATTATCTACTGCTAATTAGCCCCAAAAGACATTCAAATTCATATCTCCTCTCCAAAAAATCATAGTTTTGCAAATGAAAAAAAATTTTTTTGGTTGATTTCGTAAAAAGAAGGTCGAAAACTTCTTCAGAAATTTTCTGTTGGCATTTGTAATTGGTTTA
>JAOUZG010012033.1:652591-670304 GCA_026289955.1 Argiope argentata | reverse complement strand
AATAAATAGTTTTTAGGTTAGTTGTGTGCTTTTCCATGCTTACTAAATCACGGGTAAAAGCTACTAAGTTCGGTAATTACAATTTTTTAAAAATAATGGCAGTTTTTTGCCATTATTGGTAGTTTAGCATCTCATTGGCAACGCCTTCAAATTTGGCGGTAAATACCGACGGTCTAATACGTAAGTACCAGTTCATATACCTAATTAGATACTTCAACCATAGAGCGTCTTTGAATTATCGTGTTCTAATGCAGACAAACGAAGTGATATAATTCCACAATTCCAGAAAATACCAACTTCTATAACGTAAAAGTCAAATAATACTTTTCTCAGTATCAGCAGGTAAGCATAGAAGGTAGGGAAAAAAGGAAAACTATATAAAAATCACAATGGAAACTAGAAAAAAATTCTAATATTTTGAGCTTTCTTTATAAATATGAATAAATTGTCAATTAGTTTAAAACTTTTCTATGGTATAATGTAATTACAATTTTCCTTTGAGTTACGAATTGTGAAATAAACAATAATTTTCTATTTTATACAACACTAATAAAAGAATTTTTTATTTTAAAATCTTTTAATTTTTGGTTTTTAATGTTAAATTAAATATATACTATATGATTTTTGATATATAAATTTCTTTCAGTGCAATTAGCGCAACATTTTGAGAAAATGTCTTTTAAAAATATATTTATTTTCATACATTTCCTTATTTATTATTTCATAAAATCATTTATTTTCATGCATTTCAAACTTTCGTTTTATTGAACAATGCATCTTGTAATGCTATTTTATTTAAATATAAGCATATATTCCGTGATAAAAACAATAAAAAAGAAACTTCACAGTGTCGCCATTTAATATTGTCGCTATATTTAAGAATTTAAAAGTCTACCCCCCCTTCTTAAATGGCAGATTAAATTGAAAAATATGCTTTAAAATTTTCCCTTTCAAATTTTATAGAGGGATTTTTCTCTATAAAACTAACATACGCACAGCATACGCCTTTATTATTTCAGAAATTTTGCATACATTTGAAAATAAAAGAAAATGTAAATTCTTATAATCACAAATTAAAAAGTTGTTGTGCTTAGGAAATTAATTCTCCTTTTCTAAATTTTCAATAAGAACACTGAACTTATAAAAAGTTTCTTAAACATTTAACTAAACCTCGTATAACTCTTAATGTTTTAGAAAGTCAATTTTACAAGCCATTCTTTACGCATATTTCATTCGTGTATCCAAAATCCTTACACTTGTCGAATAGTTTAAGTTCGCAGACTCATATTCCTCAAAGCAAACGATTTGTCGAGAATATATTCTCAAGTAAGCTTATATTTAAAGATTCGACAAAGACTCGTGGAAATAAGGATTTATTTGGGTTGGAGATGTAAAAATGGAGATCAAACGCGTTTTGAATAGGACTACACATTTCATCTAAAATCCGAAAGATTTACAAAAACTATTAGAATTTTTCACTTTCTTTTTATTCCACTGCAAACGATTTTTATAGTCTGTCTTAATGATAAGAAAGAAAAAAAAGGATTTCTATCTATTCTTCATTTCAAAGACATATTTTCATATTTGTATTCGGTGATGCTTGCTTTTGTCATAGAAAAAAAGGTTTAGAATGTGCCAAAAAATGAATGCCCTAAAAAGTTGCATATATTAGTTAGGAAAATGTCTAAAATTTTTACATTTATCTTGAATAGCATTATTGTTCCGAACAAAACAAAGAATTTGATTTGAACAAAATTCAAAAATATAGAGAATACTATTTATTTATATAATACACATTTTTACACATTATAATACACATTTTTAATAAATATAAAAAATGTACTGAAGTTTTAAAATAAATTAATTAAACCGAAAAAAGACTCTCATGTGTAAGGCCGCAAAAGATATACAATATTGTACAAAGATATACAAAAGATGTACAAATATTTCAAAAAATTAAACCTCCAAATATGTCATCCAAATGTCTATGAATTTAATAGAATAAAAGAAACGATGCCTTATATCACAAAAAAATGGATGGTAAAATATAGCAAAAATAGCATAGTTGGAAAGTGCGTAAAGTTGTCCAACTTAGAATTATTGTGACTTGAAAATTTTCTTACAACAATTGTAGGCACTAAAGCATAAATAGACTGAAAATTGTCTAACAAAAAACATCTCAGCGCAAACCACTACAGAGCTCACACTGCAATCAGTATTTTGTAAAAAAGAATTGGCTTAATTGATTAGCTTTGTCTTTCATAATTATAAAAAATTTCGATTTTCACAAGGCATCGATTGTCACTTTCTGTATCTCTTGTTTAAAAGCTGTTAATAGTGATATCGCCAAAATTCTTATATTTTCGAGAACCTTAATTTTTTCATTTAAAAGTAGCAACATTTGTTATCCTGTTTAAGGATAATCGTCCCGGCATCCATTAAAATGTTCTGTCATATCTTTTCATTACAATGGGACTAAGAATATAATGAAGCGATTTTAAAATTTTATAACAAATTTTTAAGGAATATAAGAATGAAAGAAAATTATGCACCAAGATCTTAAATGTTATTTAAATGTTTATTTTATATTAAATAGATATTTTACGAGAAGGAAATGTGAATGTTTACAAGAAATAAATAAATAAATAAATAAAAGTAGCTTATGTTTCTCTATTATTGGAGTTTTATGTAGATGTTTCAGGACAAAAATTACTTATTTCGGTTCTATAAAGATGCCTTTATATTTGATCGTTATGTCTTAAGATAGTCCTTCGCAATACTTAAAGTGACCTGCAGGTAATAAAAGTTTCCTGGACGCTGTACTGTGAAGTTCAATTCCTATGGGACTACTAGAATTTCTAAGGAACTTTCGCAATTTAAATCGAATGCCAGGAAATGTCCTGCAGTATTTTATGTATTTCTATTAAATTCTTAGAGATTCAAGTCATCAGGTTCTAAACTAGCAAGAGTGACATTTCCGAAACTTTCTCATATATTTTCCTAAACAAAGATCATATCCACTTGCCTTCACCCCCCCAAGATCTTGGAAAAAGCCATAAAAGCCTGGCATGACAGTGACAGTAGTGACAGTAGCCATAAAATATAAAATTTAGGGACGAATCTAGGATTTTTACTTCATCTATTGAGAGAATATGTATTTTGAATTTTTTTTCGACCGATTAAAACCAAAATTTCAAAATGAATGGCAGAAATCTAATAATAAAAGATAATTAACCGAATTTACATTACATTATTACGTTTCTAAATTATTGTATTTGCATGTATTCGATCAGCAGTAAATCCTTGGTCGTATTTGGTTCAGAATTCAACATTTCATTTTAAACATTATACTTCTTAGATGAATTGTATTTATATAGATCTTTCTGTTTTGTAATTATTGAGTTTATTTTTATTTAAATAGATATATTTGCTTCTTCATTTGAATGGATTTCATTCAAAATTTAATAGAAATCTACATACTGATCTTAATGTCAGTTTTACATTCAACCCGTTATAAGCAGGTGTGGTGACTGCTCTACGTATAAGCCAGATAACATCCCTCGGAAGGAATGCACTTTTGGTCCAACGGATATATTAGTTGGCTAGCCATAAGATTCGGAGTTCGGGACTAGCGTCATCCGCTAACCTCCAAAAATGGTAACCCGACGTCCGACCTTTTTTAAACGCAACCTTCGCACATAGCTTCATTCAACTGTCGTGTCGCCCTCTATAGGCGACTCAAAGCCTTAGACGCGCATTAAATACGACAGATGTTAACATCACCACCAACACTTCACATAAGTATCGTTCGCCAAACTCACTGGAGAGATACTCTGTGGTGATTGCTTTAACATATAAGCCAGATAACATCCCTCGGACCGAAGTGCACTTTTGGCCCAACGGATAAGTTACTCGGCTACTAACCATAAGATTGGCAGTTCGGGGCTAGCGCCTTCCGCTACAGCTAAACAGGCATGGAGGTGGGGCATTCACAGAAAAGTCAAAAAGCACTGTTCAGTACTTTTCCCAATGGGACAAATACAAGTCGCTGTATTGTATTTTTCATAACTGTGCAAGCGTTTCTAAAATTTGGTGGGGGGGAGGGGTTTGGCGAGAAGGTATTGATTAATTTTACTAGTTTAATTTCACCATCTTTTACTTTTGTCCTTTCTGATACGCGATTGCCTTTTATTTTAATTTTTTTGTTTTTTTTCGTTTTTTTTTCTATATTTTTCCAAATACTTCTATATTTTTTAATACTGTGCGCTGTTAAAAAAAAGAAAAATTCAGAGATACCAAAACGACAATTTATGGCCAAGCGTGGAATGCCTGAATCTTTCTTATGAAATTATGGCAAACATAAATCAGTTTCTTTCTGCGCATGCGCTGCCTACTTGCCGTCTTATAATTGGTTGAGTGTAAACCCGGCATTAATATCATGTACCAAATTTTATTTGAATACCTCAAAGCCTTTTTCAGCTGATATGTTCACAATCTAAAAGATATAATTGCAAAAAAAAAAATTTCAGATTCTGCGATCTGCAACGCTGAAATTGATCAATATGTCTAACTCGAAATTATTGTCTTTGCGATATTTTATTTCTTTCTGTTTATCGTTTAGAAAATTAAAAATAAAAAGTGAAATGAATGTTTGTAGAAAATATTTCTAGAATATACATCATGCCAAAAAAAATATTTTTCTTCACAATGCTGAGATTTTTCAAAACCTGAAGTTCGAATTCTTGACTATTACAACACTTTATTCCAATTCCAACTATTAGTTCACATTCTCTCTATATTTATTTATATATATCTTGCTTAATTTTTTGATCTTTAATATAATACTTTTTATTCATCCATTCGAGTTCAAATACATTTTTTAAAATTTATAGTAAATGATACATAACGTCAAAACAGTTTTTAATGTTAATTCATTAATTAAATTTAATTAATTATTAATAATTTTCAATTTTCATTACAAATTGTTAAAACTATTAATTAATTATTAATAGTTTTAATAATTTGTAATGAAAATTGAAAATCACAAGGCAGTAGCACTATCGGTAAAATGCAAGGGTCTCAGTATTTTTCGGGTGAAGGTGAAGAATGCGAGTTCGATTCTGGCGGAAATCGATCACTTTTTGATAAACTATTTATATTAATTGTAATTATTTAATAAAAAGTGAATAAAATCAATAAAAATTCTTTGTTGATCTAAGTAAGAATTGACTGTAAATTGTTTTTTTTATGTTACTTGGTTTTTTTTCTAGCTGAAAAAAATATACAAATTTATAAAACTGTCACGTTTATGTAAATAAAATATTCTGTGCATTATTTGAGCTGTCTTTTTACCTTACATATGCCATATTTAGTGCAGTAACTCATACTTTGTGACTTTTTTCAATGAAGTGATTGAAATCAAATAACTTTGTTTGAATACACGTAGCTATCTTAGTTTCAAAAGGACTATGTGTTAAAGCTATAAAAAATTGACTCCCAATTTTTCAGATATTGATTCAAAATATTCATTAACTCCAATTCTAAAAGAGTTCCTTAAAATTCTTCTTCTCTTAACGTTTCAAATTTTATTAGTTCTACTTGAATTGTTGTGCGTAAAAATCCTACTTTTTTATACAATAAGCGTTCTAAAACATTCATCTTATCTTGATATTTAATATTTTAATAGTTCTACTTGAATGGTTGTATGTAAACATTCTGTTTTTAATTATATACAAATATAATTCAGACTGAAATAGATTTATTCCGAAAAAATGTACTAAAAATGTTACTAAAAAATGTTTAAAAAAACATCAAAAACCTGAATTTTATTCACGAGCTTTTACGTTTAAAATTTATGGATAAAAATAAAAATCTTATGGAGTTTTCAAAATATGAAAACACTTCAGCAAAATATTTTTAATGTAAAGCAAGATAAAATGAAAATATTTTAAAATAAATATTACAGTTTTTGATATATTTCTTTCATAGAATATAAATTGCGATGATAAATAATTATTCATTGAAATTAGGAAACGGAATTCTATAATATGGTTTATTTCAAAAACCTATTTTTAAATTTTGCCACGCAACTCGTGAAATAAAAATCATGAATGCTGTTGAATTTCATACATTTTTCTGCTTCCATTCAACTTGTATTTATTAATGAAAAACTGATATATCTAGCTAAATATAGAATAAAACAAATAATTAAGTAACGTTGATATTTCATGTGAAAATATCTTTCATAAGAATATTTCTTGAATGAAAAACAGTTCTACAATAAGCATATTAAGTGATTTCGAATTCTGAGAAATATAAATTAATCAAAAATTCTAAAAATACTAAAAATGAATGTTACTATTAAAAAAAATTTTAGTTCTTGCAAGTGAATTTGGTTCCTGATTTGTTTGAAATATATAAAGCGAACTTATAAACAACATACCAAAGTTTGGTTATTTACCATAACTCAAACCGTTTTTGAGTCATCCTCATAAAAGAATACATAATTTAAAAACAGGTATATTTATGAAAATACATTTTTCATATTCAGATACGACTGAAAGTAAAATTTTGGAGTCTGAATTTTAAACAACTGCAAAATTGTCTTTTTATACTTCCATATATAAATAATTAGAATATTTCTTGTAGAATTATACGAAAATGTCAAGCTGAAGCTTCTACAAAAATTTAAACAAATGCATCTTATATACAGGGTGTTTCAGTGAACCGTTTCAGAACTTCTAAGAGAGGTAGGATACTTCCTGACGAACCAAAATCACATGCCCATGGACAGTCAGAAATGCTTTCCTGAAGCGGTAGAGAGCGTTGTTCGAAAAGTCCGAGCTTTCGTGCAGGGAATCTTCATTTCGCACAAGAACGCCAAGATAGTAGGATGGATGATTACACGATCGCATAGTTAGCCGATAAGCATTTGGCGTACGGGGCTGCAAATTGTAGTGGGCCAGCCGCACAGCGTTTTTACGTGGAACGATATCCGACGAGGCATATTCCGAGTCATAATTTCTTTGCAAGACTGCACCAGAAGTTAGCTGAGACAGGTTCATTAGAAAGAGCTTACAGGGGCAGGGTAAGAACAACACAGACTGCACACTCCGAACGGAATGTCCTTCAGCATGTATATGGGGAATTCAAGAACGAGTACAGGGGTAGAGTCGTCTAACCGGACCTACGTACTTGCTCTTTCTGCAGCAAGTATTGCCACAACTTTTGAGAGATGAACCGATTTCTGCATCGACGCAACAGACAATGTAGTTCGAACACGATGGAGCCCCTGCCCATTATAGCGGAGATGTTCGTAAGCACCTAAATGTCACATTTGGTCAACGTTGGATCGGACGTGGGGGCCCAGTGCGTTGGCCTGCTCAGCCACCCAATTTATTCTGTCTTGATTTTTATTTCTGGGGTCATATGAAATCGCTGGTTTATGGCACCCCTGTTGACACTGCTGAGGAGCTCGTTGCAAGAATCGCAGTAGCTGCCGGAGAGATTCGAGATATGCCTGGAGTATTTCAGAATGTTTGGATGTCCATGCGTCGGAGATGTAAGGTATACATTGTAGCCCGTGGAAGAAACTACGAACACTAACTTTAATCCATGTACGCTTTGCTTCTTTTCATGTTTTATTTAAACGATTTTTCCTTTAAGGTTTCTTTTCTTTATGGTGCTTCTGTGTACGGTACTGCTTCAGGAAAGCCTTTCCGACCCCACATTGTTCTATGATTTCGAGTTGTCAGGATGGACCCTACCCCTCTTTCTGAAACGGTTCACTGAAACACCCTGTATATAACTTATTTTTGAACAAATTTATAAAGCAAAGAAACTTTCTATTGGAATAAAGCGGAACTGTTTTCCCTTACAAATATATTAAGTACTCTAATATTATCATAAAAAGTACACACGAAGAGGTTCAAGTCTCGAAAGTAACGATAAAGTCCGCAGATACAAGAATATTTTTAAGCCTTCCATGTCAGGAACTTCAGCTCATACAGACGCAATATGGAGCGTTTTGTGTTTCATACTCAGAGTATGAAAAAAAAGAATGACTTAGTGCTTGCTATTCTATACACTTATTCCCAACAAGCCATACATTTGGAGTATTATGAAGATCATTTCTTTTTTACTCTATCGCTTCGGCCATTCTCAATTTTTATTTACTTTCATGTTAAATATATGTTGTTGTTGTTGTTATTTCTAATGGCACTTGCCATGGACAAGCTCGCTGAGGTAGTTGTTGATTTTAAGCCGAGTTTGCGTCTCTTGTTTTAGAAGTATCGCCAATTAGGGCAAAGAATAAGTTTAAGTTACTCATGCATAACATTCACTTGCACAATCCCTTTTGGGGAAAGGGGATCACATTCACATATCTCACAGTTAGAATAGATAAAGAACAGCCATATCTGAACCGGTATTCAAACTTAAGAAGCAAAGATCATTTAAAAATTTTAACTCGAGACTTCAAACTTCCAGCTGCTGAAAAACTCTTTTTTGGGTTTAGGTTTTACTATCTGAAAACATACTAACTTTAATATTTACCGGCTTCACGGACAAAGTGTCGCATGTAATTGTTTTTATTCTAAATTGATGTCGATTATGCGCTAGACATCTGAAAATTGGTATACGTAATTATGACTAAATTCGTTCATTTCTATCGAATCGTGAACGGAATTCATTCTTAGAATGCTGTGTGCTTGGCTTTTCAACTGCAAATAAACTGGATATCTGCGAGCAATAACAAATGAAATAAAAAAAAAGCCGAAAACTTGCAGCACAATAATATGAATATCTTACAACAAATACATTTATGGTTATCTGTATGTGCATCTAAATAGATTGATCGTCCACCTGAAACGAAATGTTGTTGGTGTACACCTAGTGTCAACAAATAAATCTGTATTTAAAATACTCTTTTATAAGTATGCAAAGTAGTATAAATTTATTATTTCACCTATTTTTGAATTTTTAGCTTTTAATTTATAAATTTTGTCTCAAATTCACAAGGGAGTACATAAATCTAAGTTGAAAAATTGTATTAATAA
Source organism: Argiope argentata (assembly GCA_026289955.1). Classification (NCBI taxonomy): domain Eukaryota; kingdom Metazoa; phylum Arthropoda; class Arachnida; order Araneae; family Araneidae; genus Argiope; species Argiope argentata. The sequence goes on along the minus strand of JAOUZG010012033.1, from coordinate 661,248 downwards.
TGTATTCATCATGCCGGCTCTATGGCACAGAGTTAGCGTGTCTTCCTCGTGTTCTGGGAGTCCCGGTTCGGGCATGGCTGTTCTTCTGTGTGCTATCAGTGAGATGTGTGACTGTGCCCCCCCTCTGTAAATAGGGGCTGTGCAAGTGAATGAGATGAGTGTGTAGCAAAAGTCGTACTCTTGGCCCTAGTTGGTGCTACTTCAAAAACAAGAGACGCTTCTTTCGGCTTAAATCTGCTGCTTTATCAGCGGGGAGCTTGTCAATATCGCAAGTGCCATAAGTAACAACAACAACATTCATCATTACGTTTTTAAAAAGCTAAAACTGTCGCCCTGGCACAGAGTACGAGCGTCTTCCTCGTAATCTGGATGTCCCGGGTTCGAGTCCCAGTTAGGGTGTGATTGTTTTACTGTGTATTATCTATGAGGTGTGTGAATGTGCTCCCCTGTAAAAAGGGGATGTGCAAGTGAATGTGGAGAGTGTGTAGCTAATTCGTATTCTTGGTCCTAGTTGGCGCTACTTCAAAAAACAAGAGACGAACATTTAGCTTAAAATTGTTAACTACGTTAGCGATCTTACAATGGTGAAGTTCCATTAGTAACAATAGCAAAGTATTAAAACAACATATTGCCACCAATCATAAGTAAATACATTGCATTTTAAATTTCTAGCAAATGAAATAATAGAGAAAAATAAAGTTTAATACATTTTATTCTTACAAGCATGTAGCAGCAATAAAAGTGTTTAAAACATTAAAAAATAAACATGTTAATGCACATTTTCCTTATTCCTTTTTATTTGGTTTATTTTTTTCTTACATGTAATTACAAATATATCTTTCTGCTTGACATGACACTCATCCTTATTATGCAACAGTAAAAAAATAATAATATTTTTAGTCCAATATATCTCGTCACTCTAATCATTTCATACTTCCACAACCCCACCCTGATATAAATAACCAAATTTGTGTCACTGTATCATCGTGACCCACATTTATTTCTCAACATTCCAAGAAAAAAAAGGAAAGATCAGAAACCATTATCAAATAATTGGGTCGTCGCGCCATTTTTGCAAGTCATAAATACATCATCGCGTCAACCACAGCAGTTTAGTTTGTTTTCGCGTCTCTGCAAAAGGCTGCGTTGATATCAATACGATTTAATAAACTAACACTTGACGCTTTGGCTCAGTAATTAGACTCTTCAAAGTCGTTAAAATAACATTGAGGGAGTGTTATAGGCAGCCAACAAAAATATTTACACATATTAAATCCCGGTGCGTTCTTGAGAAGAAGGATATTTTAACCCTACTTTCATGCCGAGCCTGTTGGTTCGATTATGTTGCTGGTATATAAGATCGTAAAAACCAGAGTTGGGAACGTAGTAAATTGTCCCATTAAGTTTTATATCTGCTGCGGCAATAAAACGAAGTTTTCAGCGTTTTCTTGGAGTAAAATTCTCCCGCTTTGATTTCTTCATCAGGTTTCACGACTCGGTTTCGACTTTTTGATACTTAAATCGAAGCAGAAATGGGAAAAATTATTCAAAGGTTTTTTCCTGGGGAAAAGAATTTAGAATCAAAAATTTTGAATGATTCTAATGAGAAAAGAATGTTTACTTCATACTCTAAGAGTGTTGAATTTTTAGGGGATTGATGTTTGAGAAAAAGCACAGGAAAGATATTGGACATTTTTCAACAAAGTACTTTTTAAGGTCGAGATTCCATTAAATAACAGTTTTTTAACAACATTGAATTAAATGAAAACGTTCCACAGATATACAAAAAAATTTATAATTTTAGAGATTCATGCTTGTTTCTACAGTTGGAAAAAAGAAATTTCCTCTAAATTAGAATTTGTTCAAAATGCGATAGAAATTTACAAATTTGGTGCTAAGTCCATATTCTAAATTTCAATTGTTTGATCTCCAAGTTGAATTTTTTTTTCTAAAGTTTAAAGTTCATGTATCATATTTCAACCGTCTAGCGCAAAGTATTTTAATATATTCAGAGGTAAATGTAATTTCAAAATTGTGTTTTTGGACCCTGAGAGGTTTGAAAAAAAAATAAACTTTTCAAATACTCGAGGTCGGATTTTCAACCGTTAAAATATTTTCTATTTGTATGCTTCGTATACTGGAAAATTTTAAAAAAATTGAAACAAAAATAACATTTTAATTTACAATAACCATACAATACAATTGTAAGCTTTTTTTTTCTATTCATGACCTATTGCATTTAGAAATTGTTCGTACTTTTCACTATGAAATAATATTTTATGTCAGTAAATCAAAATATCAAAACATTACTACTAGATAATATAAAGAATTAGTTTTATAGATATATTTACTTAATTCATAAAATTATTCGTTATATTGATTATTTTATAGGGACTATAGATATTTACAAGCAGAATAACTAATGCAGAATCTAACCAAAATTAATCTCGTGTTATAAAATAATCATCTTTAGTAATTTTTAACAAGTTAATATTTAAAAGCCGAATACTATACGAAAATCAGTCGCTGAAAAAAAAATCAAAGGAAAATCTGAAACTTCTTTAAGACGATAAGAGCGGCAAATATACTTCTGTACATCCCTAAATCAAGTGATATAAAAATAACCTCGCTCAAAAAGCAAAATGTGGGTTAGTCCAATCAAATAAATTAAGAATAAATTACCATTGTCCTATAACTTTTTGGGCCAGAAGTTTGAAATCGTTTATTAGTCTGGATATTTGAAATCAAATTTGCCTCTTTTTATGTTCATATGCCTTCTTTTAATGAAAAAAAATTGGTCTCAAATATAATCCAACCATATTTATGATCATAATTTAAGGATTCAGGCTTAAAACAATTTCATCACATTGTATTTTTGAAAACGTATTCTTTATAATTTAGAAATAAAAGAATAACTTTTCTGATATTGGATACTAGCACAAATTATAATTCTATATTCATTTCACTAAATGAAAAATAATCAGAATAAAACTAATTTTTATAGTTTTTTATTTATCGATTTTATTTTGCCGCAGCTTTGGCATTACTCAGGTAAAATTATTTAATCAATAATAGTACTTTACCGAATGGCAACATGACGTAAATTAAAGCATATTTCAAAAATTTATAAGATTTTAATGCAATAATATTTGATATAAACTATATTTAACGAGATTCTCTTATCGTCCGCAATTTTATTTTTAATTAAAACGAGAGAATCAGTTGATACGAACAATTTTTAAATAGCATTGCTAATAGAAAAAGCAGTCTGCACTAAGAGGTTTTTAGGTCATTTGAAGTGTAATTTTTCTCTATAAAATGTAATTGAATTTTAAATAAGGATAGAAAATTTAATTACATATTACGGCTGAGGACTCCGAGAAATATATATATGAGCTTTAATATATTTATAATATTTTCATTGGCCTATAGGAATTACTAAAGATAGAAAATTTATACTTGTCACAAAATTACAAATCCATACAAATTTTCATAGAGTGCGAATGGCAACATAAAAAATGAAACACGCTTTTCTTTATATGAAACATAGTTTCTATTTAATGATTTTTCTCCACTTTCATTTAAAAACTTTTTCATTTCTTTAGCTTTTGCGAGTAAATTTATAAATATTAATGGCATAACAAGTAATTATAACAAACGCTATTAAGTTATCAGCGTGTGTATTTATATATATCTAATATAAAACATTTTTATATAAATTTTCACGATACGAATAATTTTTCTATCATTTGCAGCATTATTTTATTACATTTTGTGGATCTATCGCACCAAAAAAAGATTAATACCTCGTAGATTTTCTAGTAAAATTACTCATATTTGCAAATGACCTTTAAAGACTCAATAAACTAATTTATTCTAATTTGTTCATAAATTGTGAATTATTTTTAAATAATAATATAAAATTTAATTAAACATTTTGGATGACAGCATTTGTTTATAATATGAAATATAAAAACAAATATTTTTAACAGAGAATTCAGTCTCCACCAACTATTACATTCTAGTTGTCAAATTTAACTATTAAGTAATAGTTAAATTACTTAAGTAATAGTTAAATTATAGTTAAATAAGTAATTTAACTATTATTATAAGTTAAATAAAATAAATTTCTAAAATCATTATTAAATGTCAATAAGATAAAATAATTTTTATTTAAATAAAGCTATTTCCCTTGTTTTTTGTTTCTTTCAATTTTGTTTACTGAGTTACTGAGTCATCGTGTTGTTGCAGTATTAAAAATGTGCAAGGAAACATAATTTTAATTATTACAAAAAATACATTTAAATTTCATGAATCGTCACTAAGCATTTCCTTGATGCTTCATAATTGCCCATTAAGGCAATTATAGAAGCTAAAAGCTGTTAGCCAAAGAAATTTCTTTTGTAACATTAACAAAAGTTCGTAATTTTGGTTTAACAACTAATTTTTTTTTCAAATACAAAATAATCAATAGAAACCTTTTTAAGAAAATGCTATTTGCTAAGTTACTCATTTTACGGAAAATTAAGAAGTTTAACCCGAAAATTACATAAAATTTAAAACTCGAGCAACAAAAAAATTTTAAATAATAGAAATGAAAAACTTTTTAAGAACAAATATATATTAATATATATTAAAGTAAATTATTTTTGATCATAACTACAAACAACATAAAATTGTAAAAATTTAGGATGATAATACTATAAATAAATTAGAATATTAATCATTATATAAATCAATCATATATAATATAATTTGAATATTTAAGGATTTTTCGCTAGTTAAAATACTTATAGCCATTAAATTTCCTCTTGATGTTGAATTTTTGTCCTCTATAAATAACTTATATAGAAAAAAGGTGAAGTTCATAAGTATTGAATTTGAGCATAATATCTTTCATATTTTGTTTTAACCTTCACATTTTTAGTTAAGTTTAATTATATTAACGTCCTGTTTTAAAGCAAAATTAAGGATATTTTTTATCCTCGTTAGATGACGAGGACGACACCTGAGCTGGCAACCTCCCTCCCCTCACCGCACCACTCGGACGGGAGGATGTTTGACCCTAACTGATTTAACATGCAACAGACTTCCTTACATGACGGCCCTTCGTTGGAATCGGCCCTTCACATTTTTTAATGAAACAAATTCCATTTTTCCTCGGTTTCACCTTATCAATAAAAGATCTTTTCACTCTTACTTTTGCATTTTAATTTTAGATATACTTTTTAGACTTAGTCCATTTCTATAATCAAATGCAAATTTTTATTCGACAGTTCCTCATATTTACAGTCAGAATAAAGCTCTGATATCAATTTAAAATTGAATTAAAATTCGTCGATTGGCTTTACTACCAAACATTAAAAAAATTAAAATAGTGTAAAGTCAACGGTAACTAATAAATGTGCAAATATTCAGAAAACTGGCTTAACAAAGACAATGAATGAATTGATTACAAAACTACTTCATTATTAAAATTAAACAATTCCAAATTAATAAAAGTGTGGAAAATATTACTAAATTCTGAAAAACAAACATGTTAAGTCTTCATCTAAAACACGCATCTTCATTTAAAACAAAATAGTTTTGCCAAGATATTCCAACTTTTAAATAAATTAGTCTTTTGAATGTACCAAACCAAATAGTTTTCTCTATTGTTTAACTTATACCATCTTTGCTTGTTTTTTTTATCCTGGGAAATTACAGCGCTTCAGTGAAACAAACCAAAGCATTTTTCCGTAAGAGAGAAAATATGTGCTTTTATAAAAATTCGCATTAAAACTTGTTCAGGATCTAAGGTTGTGGAAAATGTATCTTTTTTATATCTAAATGTTACATAATTTAAGTTCAAACTTACTTTAAAAAATATTTTACAGAATGTCCTCTTGTTACTATGCAAGAAAAATTTATCTAAGAAATTAGCATCATGCAACTTAAAACTTTCATGAACTTTGCAAGAGCTTTTGTATCGGCAAGTTCAGGAATTAGGAGTAGAAAATATTGTGGAATGTTTTTTGTTTTTTAATTGAAGACTTCTAAATTAGTCTTCAGATATTAGGATACGGTTGCGCTACAAAAATAATCAGACAGTGATTAACTTCGACTAACTTACTGACAAAAATTTAGTGTGATTATTGGAAACAAACATTATACCAGTTCATTTAAGAAAATTATTTTCAGGTAAAATTATACAGATGGGTAATGGACAAAGAAATAGTATTAAATTTTATATATAAAGCCTGTTGAAAGTGACTCGAAACTACATTAATTAATGAAATAAGCTCAAATAATATATTTGTATGAAAAAGATACTTTGGACTATGATAAAAATACAAGCCATGCTCTTTTAAAACAATTTTTGAAATAAAAGATCTTTCGAATGTTCTTTTAAAAAATTTCAAATTATAAAAGATCAAAATGAAATCTTCTATACCTATTTCAACGCATCAAGTCGGAACATCTTTTTTTGAAAGGCCAAGCACCACGTGCTCGTGCAAGTTAAATTATAATTTTATTCATTTTAATGGTTTCATTGAAGGAGTCACTTTAGTATAGCAAAAGATCCCAAAAAACTTTGTCTCGCATTTATTGTTTAAAAAAATATCCCATTTCTTGTTTATTTCATTTCATGTAATCACGTGCTCAAAATGGCATTCTTCTTGGATTTATTTTCTGAAGACACCACTTAGTTATTTTTAATCAGAGCTTTTGTAAATGATATGGCAACGCGTTATTAAAAGCTGAATTTTGGAGATGCTAGTGCAGATAATAAATTTTTTATTTTTCGCTAACGAATTTTTGTTGAAACCTCATCCCAAAAACAACATCCTGTTCTAACATAATAAGAAATAATTCGTTATTTCGAAGCAGTAAACGATGTGTTTCATGAAAAAAATTTACATGCCAATAAAAAAATCAATTTGAATTATCTTACATGAAGTTTTAAGCAAAAAGAAAGTCTTTGTTAAATGTATTCCTTTGATCAAGAAATCTTTGAATTCCGTAAACTTCAACGATGTCATTTGAATTGTTGAAAATCATTTTTCGAAATCGATGGTTACTAGTAATGAAACATTGGTGTTTTCAATACGATTCTAAATCAAATAAGCAAAATGGAAATTGAAGTTAAAAAAATAATAAAGGCCAAAAAAGCACCACAGTGCGTATATGTGTACTGCTGAGTTTACACTGGATCAGTAATAAGAAGAAAATTAGTTAGCGCATGCGTAGAAAGGATGAAGCATGTTGCTCAATCGATCTCAAATAATTGTCCCGTTGGAACAAATACAAGCCGTTATATGGTTTTTTTTTTACTACTAATTCGTTTGTAGAATCTGGCGGGTTTTTTGGCGGGGAAAAATTGGCGACATTTTTTGCTCTTTTTGGTGCTAGATGCAGCTATTTTTTTTTCATTTTAATTATTTCTTATCTTAGTTTTCCAAATTAAGGTATATTGAGATATTTTTTTTAATTTTATTATGCCAGAACATGATATTGTTTTAGAAATGAAATTTTATGGCATCAACAAAAACCCGTAGACGAAAAATTAAAATTTTATTATCTGCATGAACATCTTAAAAAATCAGTTTTGAATAGCGCGTTACCATTACATTTACGAAATCTTTGATTTAAAAAAAGTAAGTTAACCGACTGCAGCTAATAAAACCGAGAAAATGTAATTTTCATCACGTGATTACATGAAATGAAATGTTGTTGTTGTGTCAAATGGCATTTGTCATGGACAAACCCGCTGCTGAGCCCAGCAGCAGATTTAAGCCGAATGAAGCGTCTCTTGTATTTGAGTAGCGCCAACTAGGGCCAAGAGTACGACTTAGCTCCACACTCATCACATTCACTTGCACAACCCCTTTTTTCAAGGGGGCACATTCACACATTTCACAGATAGCACACAGAATAACAACCATGCCCGAACCAGGACTCGAACCCGGGACTTCCAGAACACGAGGAAGACGCGCTGCCTCTGTGCCAGCAAGCCGGCATGAAATGAAATAAATAGGATATGGGATATTTTTTTAAACAATAAATGCGAGACAAAGTTTTTTGGATCGTTGGCAATACTAAAGTGACCCATACGATGAAACAATCGAAATGAATACAAATCTAGTTTAACTTGCATGAGCTCTTGGTGCTTGGCCGCTCAAGAAATGATGTTCTGGCATGATACATCGAAATATACATAGCAGATTTCATTTTAATCCTTTTTAACTTTTATTCTGTTTTCTTGTGTATATATTCATCATTTTGATACAGTAAGCAGTCAATAAGAAATATTCAAGGATGCCAAAACGTCAATTTATAGCCAAGCATGGAATGTCTGAATCTATCTTGTGAAATTATGGCAAACATATATCGGCCTACTTGCCGTCTTATAACAGCCCGAGTGTAAAGCCTTTGTAAGTATAATTAATTATATTGCGTATGAGCGCGTGTATATGACACTAATCCACGTGACACATAAATCGCTATTATTACTTATTGTCGAATGGCAACAGTCTTATGCAAAAAACGCGTCACATAAACGTTTCAGACTGCTTACAGGCGCACTTAACAGTAACACTAATGAAGTTGCAAAATATTATTAGAATTGGATGGTGGTCTCTCGGATAAGATTTGCTGCTTTACTAAAATCTGTAATC
>JAOUZG010012033.1:578637-652191 GCA_026289955.1 Argiope argentata | reverse complement strand
TATATATATATATATATATATATATATATATTTATATTTATATATATATATATATATATATATATTTCGATGAAAGTTATCAAATTCATTTGTATTCTTTATTTTTAATATTGGATTTTATCGTGTCAGAACATGATGTTATTTTGGAAATGAGGTAGACAAAAATCCATAGGTGAAAAATAAAAAAATAAATAAAACGTAGGACTAAAAATTGAAATTTTATTACTTGCACAAGCACCTCAAAAATAAAGCTTTTAATAACATGTTGCCATTGCATTTATAAAAGATCTGATTAAAAAAATAAGTTAATGACTACAGCGAATAAAACCTAGAAAAATATCATTTTGAGCACGCGATTATATGAAATGAAATAAACAAGAAATGGGATATTCTTTTAAACAATAAATGCGAGACAAAGTTTTTTGGATTGTTTGCAATACTAAAGTGACTCATTCAATGAAACGATTAAAATGAATAAAAATACAATTCTACTTGCACGAGCACGTGGTGTTTGGCCGTTCAAGAAATGATGTTCTGACATGATACATTGAAATATGTATTACAGATTTCATTTTAATCTTTTTTATATATTTTCATTGGTTTAAAATTAAAATAATGTTATGATAGAACTCAAACTTATCTATAAAAAAACTAATCATTGGATTTTACCAGGCTTAAAATTAAGATAAACGAGTTCTTAAAATAAAATAAAAAAATTTAATCATTTCTTACTTATGCTAACAAAGAAAATGTTTATTTTATTTACTTTTTAATAAATAATTACAATTAATATGAATAATTTATCAAAACAATTATTGATTTTCACAAGAATTTAACTCGTATTCTTCACCTTCGCATTTTACCGAAAATCTTCGCATTTTACCGATTGTGTTGCTGTCTGTTGGTTTTAATATTCATTATAAAGTACTAAAACTCTATTTAAATAATCAAAATTAATTAAATTTTATTAATATTTGAAAAAAACATATCAAGTGTCATCCTCTACATATTTTTAAAAATACATTTGACCAGGAGTGGATGAATAAGAAGTACTTTATTAAAGGTTGAAAATTTAAACAAGATATAAATATATGTAGAGAGAATGTGTACTAATAGTATTCCATTTGTCCTAAGCTAAGCGCAAGTATACACCTCGAAAGAAAACTCGTACCTATCGGTCTTTAAGCAAGAATTTATTTTAAAGCTACCATGCTTTCAGTAAGTCATGACAAACAAAACTTAAACGAATAATAAATAAATGCATATCTTTTTTTCTACGATAAATGTTATCAACTCTTAATTCTCAAAGTGCAGCAGTTATCTATAAACTTTTTGCAAAAGTGTTGCCAATTATGAAGAAACAAACATTCACCTAATTTGAATAATATTTCAATTGTTGAAGAATCGTAAGGAAATGAGTTCAAATCTTTTATTCATCAATTTCTTGGTTCGTGATTTTATAATACTAAATGGACTTTACACATCACTTTTTCAATATAAATTTGACTAGTGCTAATCTGTTTTCTGAATGATTAAACCAATTTCTATTCCACAATATTTAATCACCACTTCCATATTTTTCATTCCATGACGCTCACCAAAGAACGCCAACAACCAAACGAGACACAAACAAGAATGAATGCAAAACAAAAATCAGAATTTACAAGAAGAATGGTTGCCACAATTGGCGAACTATCACCTGACATGGCGATAATAACAATAATTTTGTTTGATATTTAACAGTGATTATTAAATTCCATTCAACATACAGCTCAATGAGCTATCAGAATTTTCCTAATTATCATTTAGGAAAAAAAACATGGTAACCATGGTTTCCTCATCGTACTTCGCATGCGATAACTATGTTAATTGTTGTTGACAAATAAAAGGCTCAAACTTGTAACGTTACTTATATTATTACAAACCTATGACGTTGTGGGTAACAACGTTACAAGTTTGTAACAATATTATATTTTGCGATATTTAATAGCTCGAAATCGCTGCATTTCTTCAAAATCTGGGATAAAGGCATGTACCGATTGAAGGTTGCGATACGAACCTGCGACGCTAGGGCCAGTAGCCGAGTAATATGACCATAATACAAAAGTCGACTTCGGTTTCGTAAATGTTATGTGGCTTATGAAGCTAGTGCCACAGTACTCCCCCAGTGAGTCGGCGGAGGGACGAACGTTTTTTTATTGCGCCACAGGCATTAGACTTTATGGCAATACATTTGCCACAACTAAAAAGTTAATTGTGAATACTTTGAAAAAAAATCATGTGTTCTGAATTATCCTCTGTTTGTCTTATTAAGCCCTCTATGACATTTATTAATTCTAAAGATAAAAAATGAATAAGAAATGTTGTTACTTTGATGGCATATCAAAAAATATTAATATATTTGGCAAATTATTCAGGCCATTCCGCTCAGTGTAATGGAGCAGAGCCTTCTTTGAAGCTTTTATAAAATACTATCAGTCAGATTAAAAACTGAATATTTAATCACTTAAAGGATAAAAATAAATTTCAATTAGCAGAAGCTTTCATTTTATTTTCGAAAATTTCCATTCATTAAAATAATGAACTAAAGGAATAGTAATATTAAATTGAATTTTTGTAACAAAAGATATATATTATTGTAACAAAAGATGTTTATTGCTATTATCTTTAATCGTTGTGTTCTTTTTTGCGAATGCAATAGGCCTAAATATGAATATGTATAGATATATTTTATAACCAAAATATGCAGGAAATTCCCTAAGCATTGCTTTTACCGTTCAGTCTTTAAAATACTTCTATTTCAAAATATCTTCCATATAAATGGGGAAAAAATTGTTCATTGTTTAAAATCTGTTTGAAATTACATTTGATCTACATCTATTTGTCCCTAGAGTTATTCTTTAACACAGTCATAAACCAAAAATGAATTGTGTTCAAAAATAATTAAATAATGATACAATATTCTGTTAAACCTTAAACTCTTGAATTACTACATAATAGTATAAATCTTTAATCAAATCGTTACTAATTAAACAACCCCCTAGTGTATAATATAAGTAAAAAGTATGTTTTTTACAATCCTCATACAAATGAAACTTTGTTTAAAGAAAAAAGAAAAAGTTTAAAGAAAAAGTACATATTCTTTTATCTTAAAAAAAGAAAGTCTTAATTAACGACAAAATGATTTTTTTTAAGAAAAGAAAACGCAAGCTTTGTAAAAACATGCATTTTGGAAAAATATTCCAGAAAGTACTCGAATTACTTTTATACATTTCTTTTATTTCTTTAAAGTGTTAATGTAGTGAAAAAAAAATAACTTAAAAAGAAAGGTTTCCCTAATTTCCATATGATACCTGGCATATTAAAATATTTCATTCCATTTTTATATTATTTCAATTTTTAGTAAGGAACGGGGAGTGTTTACATTTTGAAATAAACCTGTTGTTATTCTGTACATTATTTTTAGATCTTTAATAAGATTTTTAATTATTGTTTGATTTTAGCTTAAAGAAAAGAAAGGATTTTCAACACGTGCGAAAGGAAAAAAATTTATTTCAACTACAAATTACTTACAAATGAAGATTTTTATTTAACTCTAAAGAAAGAACATTTACTAATTAACAGAATTATTTTCTTTGGCTTCAAGTATCTAATTGGTTGTCTTTCATGCATTTTGTACAATATTATTGGGTTTTTATTTTGTTAACTGCAGAAAAATTCTTTAGTAAAAGTAGAAAAACCTAGAAAGTATTCTTATTTATAAATAGATATTCTTAATTCTAATTGAAAATTGAAATGTGAAAAAACTCTAGAAAACATAGTAATTAAAACATGGTTCTAATAATTATAATATTCTGAAAGAAACACACGTATATGTTGAAGAAATTTCTGGCGACAGAATCTGAAATTTCTATCTATCTATTTATTTCTCAATAACAATTCCTATTTTTTTTAAATTTATGAAGTGTCACGTGAGATGATTTTTATCAGAAGGGATATACATATCTGCATTTTATTTATTTATTTATTTTGAAATACTGATTTTCTAGTCTTTATATCAACTACGTAATCTCAAAACTGTTTTTTTTTTCAAAGTTATTTTCTATTTAATTCTTTTCCTTTAAAAAACACATTAATTTAATTCATTTCTAATACATATTTATGAAACAGACACTCTTGTATTTGAAAAGAAACTTATCAATACAGTTTTGCATTAATTCTATTTCCATATTTTTGAAGAAAAAAACCTTACAATCCAATTAGATTCAGACAAGAAGTAGTATATTTATGTCCTTTCTTGCAGGTGATGAAGGACCATCCAATCAAGAATTCAAACGAGAAGGCTTATATTTAAACTGGCCCCAGTTCTAAGCTATAAGTAGGAAATCAATGTAAATGCGTTACGGTTTATCATGGAAATCTACAGAGTGATTAAAAATCTATCATACCATTTATTAAAAAGTTTGTTGAATAGACAAAAGGAACAAAATTATATGGAAATAAAGGATCAGAAATTGATTCGGATGACATAGGTATCCTATAAAGGATGAAAAATAGGTACTTACGTATTATAGCGTCCATCTTTATCACCTAATTTCAAGTCATCGCCAATAAGTTGCTAAACCACCATTATTTTAAAACCTCTTCAAACTTTAACTGACGTCCACCATTTTGTTGGTTTCGTTGACTTCGACGGTTTATCGCCAAATTTGAATCTGTTGCCAATGAGTTACTAAACCATTGGCGAAGACGGTCTAATACGTAAGTACCGAAAAATCTTTATTGATGATGTTTTACGCTTGGATATAAGAAGCAAGTGCCCAGTTTCACAATAAATATAACAAACAAAACAAGCAATGACACGACTTTTGAAAATTGAAGCCCTTGTCAAAACGCAAATAAAAAATATTAAATATATTATGTATCTAATAGAATTATAAATAATAAACAAGAAATCAATGGCTAGTTACTTCCTTATCTCTGATTTTTATTTAAAATTTAAGTAGATTAATAATATTTACAGTTGTAATTAAATCTTTAAGAAAATTAACTTCTCGTAAACCAATTATACAAAAGCTAATTGACTTAAATTAATATATTATATACCATAAAAGTCTCTATTTTGGCAAGTCTAAATTGAGTAACTTTAATACAATTCTCTTCAGTATAATAAATTCCTTTCCATAGAACGAATTACTTTAATTTTTACTTTAATTTAAGCATATTAATATTTATATATGTAATTAAATCTTTAAGAAAATTACTTTCTCGTAAATCTATTATACAAAATCTAATTGATTTACGAGAATATTTTATATACCATAAAAGTCTCTATTTTGTCATGTTTAAATTGCGCAAATTTTCTGCAATTCTTCAGTATACTAAATCTATTTTCGAACGAAAGAAAAAAATTAAAAGATGCTGAAAATTAGGCTAAATAAACCTTTCTAGAAATAATAAAATTGATAAAAGAATTTTCTTTACAAATAGAAAAGGGCTAAAGCGAAATAAAAGTAGAACAAAAAATACCTGGACTACGTTTCTTTTTTTAATTGTTATATTTGTGTATATATCATCATATAGAAGAAGCAAATTTTTATTCTTTTTTGACGCATTCGTAATCATTGCTATAACAAGGAGAAAAACGATTTTGTAAAATATTTACTAAATACCAATAAAAATTTCTGATTTCGTTTATAATTTTTTTTAAAAAAAAGTATTCCCTTAAAAATTGCATTTTGTACAGATTAAATTAGTTTAATTAAATTAAATTTATTATTTATCAAAAAAATTAAATCACACAGTTTGTTTGTTCCAAAATAAATTACAATTACAATCCATGTTTATCGTATGTGAAATATCCAGAGACGAACAACAAATATTGGGATATGAAGTTTTGATTAAATATCACTTAAACTCAAACTGAAGTATTTATTTGTCATATAAACAAATTTATTAACATTATTCAATTGTAAAGTAAACGCAGACAGTTCAATATGTATACATATCAGAAGCCAAGTTCTAAAGGTAACTTCAAAATAGACAACGGTGTCATTAAATGGGAATGTTGACAATTATTGAGATATAATTAAATAAAATTTGCAAATTTAACTCAAAATAAAAGTCATATATTTATCTCACAAATATCATGTTTGGGAAACTAAAAACGAGGAGATCAATCTGGACCTTTGTTTTCGATTTTTTAAACTGTTTATGCAAAAAATTTTAATATTTATGATTAAAATTGGTGCACCAAAAAATATCCTTGAAAAAAGCATTCCATTACACTTTTTATACTTTTCTTACCAATACGTTTTCCTCAATATTGTTACATTTCAGGAGTCGGAGTAACGACTAAGTGACTTATCCCCTGAAATTGAAATTTCATTTCATTCCCATGAAATAAAAACCATCTACATTCGAATTATGAATCAGTTTGGTGGCGTTGGTTTTAGTTAATTTTATGGCTAATTTCTTTAAATTAAAAAAAATAATTTAAACTTATTAACAGATAAGTGAGTTTAATATTTTTAATAAGACGGGATAACTTATTCAAATCAATGCGATGAATTTTAAAAAATTGCTTTTTTAATCACATAAAATGCTGGATTTAATCACATAAAAAAGTATCCTAAATTCATTCCTTTTTTTAAATTAAAAATAAATAAAAAAACAATTTAATAAACCACATCCCCCCTCGTGAAGATTTCAGGCCTAATTTGTTACAAATCATTATCTAGGTTCTCAAGTAATAACAACAAGTGACGAATCCCTAATGGAAAATGCTTTATTTAATCAAATAAAAATTGTATCTCTAATTCAGGCACTTTTCCGTACACAAGAAAATGAAATGACAACTTTCAGAACCACATTTTTCCATCTGAGAAGATTTAAGGCCTAATTAGTTGCAAATCACTGTCTACGTTCTCAAATAAAGACAAACACAAGCCCACGTGTCTAATCAATTAATTTTGCGGTTGCCACGCCTGGCTCTAAATAACTAAATTAACGCCATTGTATCATTACGACAAGCACCAATCATCATATTTCTTTTCAAATAAGAATAGTTATCAAATGAGAAGAGATTCTTCCTCTCTCTCTGTGAGGTCCATAAACACTTCATTCTGTCACATACTTATCTGAAGCGAAACTTTTTTTTATTTTTGTATCCACAGACAGCTAGATACAACAGCGCCGATACTAACAAAAGCTAATTGTGCGGACTCAGGGAGACTTAAAGGCCCTTCAATCCTTTCAAAATCTTCAACGTAACTTCGACCCTCTCATGCATTAATTTTTATTCGTTTTTAAAAGGATATCAAGGTTTGATATAATCCTGTCTCTGATTTAACTCATGAATGGGTTCGTTAACTTCTAAAAATAGGAATCGATGCTTTAAAAGCTTGGGAGGATCTGTGTTTTAGCTGTCTTATTTCTTTTTTTATCTTTTCGCTTATTTCCTCAAGTAGGCACTTCTGCTTATTTGTTTATAGTATGTATCATGCAGCTGCATAAGTGATCGTCTTTAAATAAGAAAATATAGGCGGAAAATGGAATTTCTAGTCAATTAGCCGAAATCAGGCTTAAAAGCGAACTTATCAAAAACCGAAAAGAGAAAAGGCAAGTAATATAGAAAAATATTTTAGAATCAATTCCTACTTAGGACAATAAAGAAAAATTTTATTTTGGTTCCCATTTATCAAATAATAGCAATTAATATAAATATGTATATGCATATGACAGAATCAAAATCGTAGTCGCAAAGCCCTCCATGACGAAAGTAATACCACTAGGGGTACTAGGTCAGAGGTGATCGTTCTCTGTTACAGGTCTAAATTACGATCTGAGATGAGTGAATGAATTTGCATGAATGAAGTCCGCCCCCTAAAAAGGGTTGTGGCGTGCGTGTAGCTAAATCGTACGCTTGGCCCTAGATGGCGCTACGCGTAAAAAACAAAAGACGTATATCTCTGCTTAAAATCTACTGATGTATCAGCGAAGCTTGTCCATGGCAAGTGCCATTAGTAACAACAACACAGAATCAAAATATTAAGCGAGATCCCTTGCTATTATCAATTCTCCTTCTCAACCCGTAGATCAATCTTAAGGTAGGTAGGAGAAGTGACCAACAATTGATGACTAAGATTTTAAGGAGATAAATCGGAATTGGCCTTAAAATATAAAAATTCCTTGTCTTTATTTTTTGAGAAAATTCCTTCATTCTAACCACTAAACCACAGCAGCTGCTAACTCACGACCGACACTCATTTGGATAAAACGTGTACTTAAAGTAAACATTTTCAAAAATTTATCAAAGCAATTATTGATTTTCGCTAGAATTGAACTCGCCTTTTTCACCTTCATGAGAAAAATACTAAAATCATTTCCTCTTACCGATTAAGCTACTGCCTGCTCATTGCAATTATCATTACAAACTGCTAAAACTCTATTTAAAGTATTAAAAACTAAATAAATTTAATGAATGAATTAATATTTGAAAAAGCTGTATTAACGTCCAATGTCATCTACTACAAGTTTTAAAAAATTTACTTGAACTTTATTGGATGAATAAAAAGTATTTTATTAACGATTGAAAGTTTGAACAGGATATATAAGTATACATAAGGAAAGTGTGAACTAATAGTAATAAATTGAATAAAAAGATTCCATTTTGCGTGGCTAAGTGAAACTATTCATCTCGAAAGAATGATGTGGCTTCGAAAGCCGTACCTTTCAGTCTTTGTCATGATTTTATATTAAAGCTACCATAGTTTTAGTAGGCCAGGAATAACAAAACTTAAACATATGATAATTAAATGTGATATCTTTTTATCTACGTGAAAAGTATTGATTTGTTTGAAATAATTTTCAAAAAAATCGATACTTTTTTAATAATGTTTAGAAATAATTTTCTTTTCCACTTAACTAATCAACTTTCGTTAAAGATAAGATTTAAAAATTGATTCCTTCGAATACATATGTTGACGTAATTTCACTTTCTCTTTTATTTCGCGATACAAGCAAGTTTTAATTTTTCATGCACAGTAATTTATAGCAATTTTACTCAATTCATATTTTTAATCTTATCAAATATCGGGGTGAAATTCTTAACATAAACATTATATGCAGAAATCAGCATACATTTTCCAGTTATTAACTATTAACGAAGCAGTAAAACCAATATTTCGGATATATAAGCTGGTCGCCAACGGCAGCACGTTTATATATAAACCAAATGTCGATATTTTCATTACAAGTAACCATATTTAATAATATTCTGCACTTTTTTGAAACCCACATAAACCACACCAAAACAAATTCGTCCACCAATCTCTTATTTCAAATACCAATTAACGACGTTGAGATAGTTTCGAGCTCAGTCTAATTCCGCTAACTATTTGAATTCACTTCATTTCGGGTAGATAAAGAGCGAAATCCCTCTGCTTCACTCGATACTTCAAAGTAGGTACAGAGTGCTCAAAGAGTGAGTCTATTTTCAGCCAAATGGCAATTAATTTGTCGCCGGGATTGCGCGAAATCGACCGATTTCGGACGCCGCTAATTAATTGCTTACAATTTTCAATGCTAATTAAAGCAGCTGTAAATTAGGCCTTCTCCATGATAAATGATTTGTAAGGTATTGTTTTCTACAGCTCTATAACAATTTAAATTATTTTATATATGATATGCAGATACTTTTTTTAAATTTGTTACATCAGTAATATACGATAAAATATAGTGATCATTAAAAAATTCGAACCCGAAATATTGACGAATCACTCTTTAAATCTCCCCACAGTTTTTTTTTTTAAATGTCCGTCTGTCTATCTATTACGAAAGTAACTCAAAAGCGTTTTATCATATAGGATTAAAATTTGGCATAATGTCTTGATATCAGCTTTGCAGATTTATGTCAAATGGTGAGTAAAATATATTTAGAGGAAGTCTGTCTATCTAATTATAAATTAAATTAGTCAGATGAAATTTCGTATACACATTGGTGCAGCCGATTTTATAGTTTTGACAAACTGTGGTCAGAATCGGTTCAGTGGAACTCCGTCTGTCGTACTGTTCGAATATAGAACAACATGATAACTATAAAACTAGGAGTTTAGTTTAGTTATATCACTGCCGAATTGTAAAGCAACATTAGGGCTATTTAAGGATTGACCTAGTAATTTTGAACCATGGTCAGATGACGAGGATGATACCTGAGCTAGCACACCCCCCCACTCTATACCATACCAGCGGAAGGACACATGGTCCCGTCGGATTTAACATGCATAAAACCCCCTTACATGGTGCTTCTTCGGTGGAGTCGGAACTAGTTTCTGAAACTCCACGGCCTTACTAACAGACCATCGCAGCCCGTAAAACGAAGATAGTTAGTTGGATGATATTTGGTACACACGTTTGGCATCTTTAATGCAGCCATCTATCAAATTTTGAGCCAAATCCATAAACAGGCTAACCGTCTGTCTGTCTGTATTTTCAGAAATATATAAACGAGAAAACTCAGAAATGCAATGAGTTAAATATATTAAATTTGATATGATATTTTGTGAAAATAAGTGCCTTTTAAAGATATTTTGATTTAATCTATTGGGAAAAAACGAATTTACTGCACGGATTCGATTTTCGGATGCTATTAACCGCAGATTAGAGATTAATCGCCAAAATTCTCGCCAAGTAAGACACCACTGATTCAGCAAAAATGCTCGATTCACGCCAAATGTTAACATTTCGAAACTATTGAACGCCAATGCCACCCAAGGAATTCTCTTTTATAATACCTTTAAGAAAGAGTGTACGAGAAAGTTTAGGGTGACCACTCCTATGGTTTTATCTTTATATATTTTTGGATTCTACCTTTTCTCTTCTTTTTTTTTTTTTTTTGAATACTTTTATCCATAATAAAGTTTGTCATATTTGGATTCCTCTATAAGTATTGATGTCTTCGATTTGATTACTTACTGTAACTTTTACAAGGATTATCTATATAAAAGGGTAAATTATAAGTATATTTTGTCGCGTAATATATATGGTAAAATAATTGGTTCACAACATTCTATAGCGAGAATCTCTGACCATATTTGTCATGTAATTATTTATGAGAAAGTATGGCTATTAGAAAGGGAGTTTTCACTATATTTTTATTAACAATTATTTTTTAATAATTTTTTTCAATAGTTTTGAGGCTGTGTTGGCTTGGTGGCAAGGTCTAGGCGCATGCGCAGTAGGGTTTCAAGTTCCGACCTGATTCCGAAGAAACGTGGTTTAAGGTAACCTGTTGCACGTTAAATCCGTCACATCCAAACGTCCTCCTACTGGTGTGATGTGTAAAGGAGGGTATCGTCCTCGTTATCTGACAACGAAACAGCTTTCAGTGATGCCAGTTTCTTATGAGTACATTTTATCCCAGATTTAATAAAGTCTGAAAAAAATCATTATATTTTGCAATAACATTTTTCATTGTTTTCGTTATTTTATTCACAAATAAGTTCGTCGCGGCAAATCCATTTATTATGCACATGTTAACGCTGCCATATAATTAATTATATTGTCTACATGTGCATGGCTGCCAAATACATAATAGCGACTTCAAAATATAAAACAAAAACTTGAAGAATAAACCCGAACTATTATTATGGTATGATATTTCGAACAAAAATTCCAAGATCCTTTTAAACTTTCATTTTCTACTATAGGAAATATAAACTCGAGAATACAAAGAGCAGACAGATAATGTATGGTACCTAAATTAAATATCTAAATTGTATGCGGATAAAATTTATGGATGAAATCCGTCAGGGAATTGAGCATTTATCGATGAGCTCTTTCGCAGATATAAACACTCAACAATTCAAAAAGGAATGACTTTCATATATGAAATTTAGAATTATATTTGTGACTTCAATTGTTGTTCTGTGTCAAACTGTGGTTTCAGTCGATTTGAAAGTAAGTGTCTAAAATATATATTCAGTTTCCTAATACTTATGTATTAACCACATTCCAACGATAAATCCTCAAAGATGATAGATATACCAGATTTTTTGTAGCTACTATCCATCTAAGCCATTCGGGTAATAAAATGAAATGAAGTATTATTTGGGTAAAAAAAGTTTGAGGGCCTTCCTACCCAGCTGGTTTAATCACAGATACTGATATTATACTATTTTAGAATCATTATATCAATCAGGTATGTTAATATACTGCTTTAGAATTGATCTGCTAATCAGAAACTCATAATATTCTACCTCAGAATCGATCTTTTAATCAGAAACTGATAATATACTACTTAAGAATCGATCTACTAATCAGACATTCATAATGTGCTAATCCCTAATATAAATTAGAGACAACTGTGTTGCTACGAGAATTATAGTGTTTCTGAAAGTTCACGAACCAATCCAACTCATGGGGATGTTATTTATAGTATGGTTATATATAAAAGCCAAAATATGTATTATAAAAATATGTATTTTATTAACCGAAAGTCAAAATACGGGAAATATCCGTGACTTTCACGGAAATGTCCCGTATTTTTGATGAGTTCGTATGTAAAAAAAGAACTGAGAATTCTTTATACAAAGAAATAATATTGTTCTTTCATTCCAGTGTTATTATAAATGTTTATTAAATTTCGGGTTTTTTATCCAGGTTGCAATCCCATTTGACCAGAGAATCGCTATGTAAATGGTCATGTTAAACGCTAAATCTCTTAAGGTCAAATGTTCTTCCCACAGAAGGAGGGGATAAGAAATATTGGAGAAAAAGCTGCCGGTTCAGGTGTCGTTATCTTCATCGCTCCATTTCTCAAAATAATGAGAATCTTTCCAAAAAAGACCCCTTGTTACTTCAAAACAAGCTCCTATTATAACTAAAATCTTTCTCTCCCTTGCATTGAAGAGAACTAGTTAACGAAGAAGATACATATTTCGAACATACATCCAATAAGATAAAAATCACTATCAAGTCATTTAACATAATCGTTTCTAAAATGTTGATAGGTAGTTCTTCCCTTTAGGGGATTATTTCATTTCTCCTGCCATTTTTTAATTATTAGTTTTCTAGTCCCATTTCTGAGTTGCATTTGAGTTCCATGAAAATATATTTCATACGTTTCTACCTTCCTTGGATAGTTTATTTGGATTTTCATTTCCAATATACTGATGAGCTCTGATCCAGATCAATTCAATACCAAGCTTAAAAGCATTTCCTTTTACATCTAATATTATTTTTGTTTCACCAGCAAAATCAAGGGCTGTTAAAGTCTACTTTGAATCAGAAATTATCTTCGCCCCTTTTATATTGCGTAGAGCGACAAACTTTACCTGATAACCCCCACTTCTAACATGAAGACAGTTGTATTGTCTCTCAATCTGAATTTTTTATATTCTTTATCTTGTTCCTTTACGTATTATACAAAATCACTACCATTTTTGATCGATCTGTATGAATGTTATTACCTTTAACAATAGTATCCATAAGCGCCGGGATAGCCTGTTTGGTAGGTAGTTGGTATCGTGTCATTTGGGCTGCGAGTTCGAACTCACCAGCCAAAGATTCTCCGCGTGTATGGTGGCTGGCGCATTTATAAATATGTGGTGTACACAAAGTCCTCCCTGTGGAGAGTTATACT
This sequence comes from Argiope argentata, assembly GCA_026289955.1. Taxonomy (NCBI): domain Eukaryota; kingdom Metazoa; phylum Arthropoda; class Arachnida; order Araneae; family Araneidae; genus Argiope; species Argiope argentata. The sequence goes on along the minus strand of JAOUZG010012033.1, from coordinate 638,549 downwards.
ATTGGGGGTACTGAGTCAGAGGAGATAGTTCTCTGTTTGAAGTCTAAATTACGATTTGAGGATGAATGAATGAAATGCATGCATGAAGTCCGCACCATAAAAGGGTTTTGCGATATGTGCCAGCTAGAAGTCAAATGTGTACTCTCGGTTGCTAAGGGGTCCATATCCTCAGAAGCTACAGCACTCCTCCATCCGTTGTACAGTTGAACACGAGAACAACAACAACGTAGCATCCATAAAGTATATTTACGGAAGGGGGGATGTTTTAAAAATAATTTGATCAGTGCCATACTTTTCGTGAATGCACGTTTAATGCGTTGAAGCATCGAAAGAGTTATTTATTCCTTCTTTGGCAATCAAATTTATAACAAAAAAATTTCCCAACAATGAAATTTAAGAGTAAATCTTTATTGGGAAAAACACATCCAAATACAAATATTTCACAAACTTTTAATTCCCTCGCTTTAAAAAAAAGCTTTATCTAAAAACATCAGTAGCGATTTCTTTTTCATCAACAATCAATTACCCTCATAAGAGCTTCCACTGAAACTTTCGCATAAAAAGAAACGGGCTATAAAAAAGTTTATATCCCTCGAAAATAAATTAAGAAACTCTGCTGAATCTTTATTTCGTAAAAAAATAAAATTTTCCCTCTAAATAATTCCAGTAAGTTCTTCGTTGATAAGTCAGCATTTCTTTTATCCTTTGCCTTATACATGTTTTTTTAGTTAATTTTCATTTAGTTTTTCTTTTTATCGCAAAGTATGTTTTCTCATTTCACTTTTTTGGAGGGGGGGGGGCTAAGAATGTCCTTTCAAGTCATTAGCTTATTTATTTACACTCGATATCCCAAATTTTGGGGGGAATGAGGAAATCAAAAGTTAATAGTTATTTCTTTAATGCCGCTTTCTGTTCGCCGAATTGCAACTACTTCGAATGGTGGTAAATTGATAGAGAACTGGAGGAGGATTGCAAAATTCAGCGAATTTTATTAAGGAGAAATTATATGCATCATTACCATAAATTTTAGATTTTGCATATTTGTGCGTGTGGTTTTCATTTTGTCAGAATTTAATCAATTCACATTGTATAACCATGCTTAATTTTAAAGCAAACATTCCAAAAAGCAATCAACTATGTTTTTAGTTTTATTATTTTATAGCGATATAAATGGAGATTACCATATTTGAATCGCGTAAACATTTTATATATACAATGATGATGAAATCATTTAAATGAAAAAGAAATATTGGAATTTATTGAATTTTATTTATTTCCAAAAAAATGAGGTAATCTTCAACAACAACGTTTTAAAGTGGAAAAAGCGGCATATTAAAATTTGCCATCTGACAAATCAAGCAAAATATCTTTCCAAATTGGATCTTCAATATCTGAAAACTCAAATAAAAAAAGTACTTTTACTTTCTCTTATATGTAGTATCGAGAAATTATTACAGTCGTCCAAAAACTCAAATTTGAATCTCCATATTTTAGTTCTACATGAGTTCAAAAAACACATTTTTGGAAAATGTCCGTTTACCTGTCAGTGAAAAAGATAACTCAAAAACGCTTTGAGATAGGTTGACAAAATTTGATAAACAGTTTTTATACTAAATGTGTAGATTTCTGCCAAAAGTGGAGCAAAGTCCATTCAGAGGAAGTCTTTCTGTCCAACTATTCGAATGTAACGTAACATGATAATCATGAAACGAAACGAGCTATCTAAATAAAATTCTATGCACAGATTTATCATTTACTAGCTTTAACTCTCAACTTCGTACGCGTGGAAATTTTGTTGTGTATACGTGAGAACTGACTGTCTTATCACAACGTAAAATATTATCCAACCGTACCCATGCTTAAAATTTCAACGTCAACTAAAAGGTGTGAATTTTAAACGCCAGTTGGAGTAACGCAATGCAGATTAGAAATTTTTAATTTCGGTTAGTCTGTTTTATTTTTATTCAAAAATACTTCTGAAGCCATCGCAGGATGGAGGAATTAACAGTATTTAATTTTAAATGCATCAAACACTACGAAAATCGAGAATCGCTTGTTGACACGGTTGAATCTAACTTCGTTATCGTGAGGAAAAAAACTAATCAAAAACTTTGTACTTAAAACTATAAAGATACTTTTCCGTTTGCCGGGCGCAAACGAATAATCGCCAAAGAAGCGGAATTATACATTATTTGCTAACGGAAATACACTGAAGTGACAAAAGTCATGGGATGACTGTTAATATCGTGTCGGTCCTCCTTTTGCCCGGCGAAGGGCAACAACTCCACGTGTCATGGAGTCCACAAGTCGTTGGAAGTCCTCTGCAGGAATAGTGAGCCATGCTCTCTGTATAGACGTCCATAATTGTGAAAGTGTGGATTGTGCAGGAGTTTGGGCACGAACGGACCTTTCGATGATGTCCCATAAATGCCCGATGGGATTCATATCGGGCAATCTAGGTGGCCAGATCATGCGCTGGAATTGTCCGGAATGTCCTTCAAACCAATCGCGAACAGTTCTGGCCCGGTGACATGGCGCATTGTCATCCATAAAAATCCCATCGGGGTGTGGGTACGTGAAGTCCATGAATGGTTGCAAGTGATCTGCAAACAGCTGAACATAACCATTTCCAGTCAATGACCGGTTCAGTTGCACCAGAGGACCGAGTCCATGCCATGTAAAAACAGCCCACACCATTATGCAGCCACCACCAGCTTGAACAGTGCCTTGCTGACAGTTTGGGTCCATGGCTTCGTAGGGTCTGCGCCACACTCGGACTCTACCATCAGCTCGTAACAACTGAAATCGTGACTCATCTGACCACGCCACGGTTTTCCACTGGTCTAGGGGCCAGTCGATTTGCTCACGAGCCCAGGAGAGTCGCTGCAGGCGATGTCGTGCTGTCAGTAAAGGCACTCGAGTCGGTCTTCTGCTGTCATAGCCCAAGGAAGAAAAATTTCGTCGCACAGTCCTATCGGACACGTCCCTCGTACGTCCCACATTGATTCCTGCAGTTATTTGACGAAATGTTGCGTGTCTATTAACATTGACCATTCTACACAGACGTCGGCGGTCTCGGTCGTTAAGTGCAGGTGGTCGCCCACTGCGCTGTCCATGATGGGATGGGATGCCTGAAATTTCATACTCTCGGCCCACTCTTGATACCGTGGATCTCGGAATGTTGAATTCACTAACGATATCCGCAATGGAATGACCCATGCGTCTAGCTCAAACTAACATTCCACGTTCAAAGTCTGTTAATTCTCGTCGTGCCGCCATAGATCACGAAAAACCTGTTCACATGAATAACTTGAACACAAATGAAAGCTCTGGAAAACGAATTGCGCATTTATACTTTTTAGCTGCGATACTACTGCCATCTGTATATTTGCATATTGCTATCCCATTAATTTTTTCACTTCAGTTTATACCACTGTAAGTATATATAAAAATAAATAGCTAACACAAATACAATTTAATTACAAACACACACAACGGAACAGCTTTGATTTACAGTCATTTTCGCGAAAAACAATTTTGTATACTATTAACCGTATATCAGATTAATCGAAAAAATAGCCAAATTTGACACGACAGACGCAATAGCCAAGGCTTAAATTAATATTTTGTGATTATTGTAACACCAATTTATTAGAGAAAGGCATTCTTTGGGATAACACCTTTATTAGAGGGTGTGCGAGGAAATTTCAATGAGACTACTTCCACGGATTTTAATTCTTCTGTTCTTTTATTGCTTCCTATTTGTTTTAAGCATAGTATAATTATCATTTCTTCCTTTTTTTTCTTTTTTTTCTTTACAAGAAGGTAACAAAGCCGATTTAATTCGTTTTATTTTTATGAACTTTAGTTCCAAAGCCAATACTTTACTACTACACCATTGCAATGTAAATTTCAAGATATATATAAATTTTTATTCTTTTAGATTAAAAAAAATTTCTACTGCTAATTTATCCCAAATTAGTATTTCTATAATCATCCCTTGTTTTTATGTAAATAATTTTCTCTTTTTACATTATAAAGACTTAATTGTGCGTAAAGACGCTTAAGTGTTGAAATTTTATATCCTTGTGATTTCTCGATGACATTACGCTATAATCATAATTTTGAAAGTTGATTATTGTTAATTAAGTTATTTATTTATTCATTAAATTTTGTTCCATAAATTCTGCCAGCTATTATAGACTTTAATGGACTTAAATGAACTTTATATGTACTTAAATGGACGTTAAGATATTATAAATTTTTAATAATAATAAAATCAAACACTAAAAGGCAGAAAAAAACTTTTTGCTCTTTAATGAGCAAATAAAGATAATTTTTTAAATTATTTTATTGGATTTATTATTTCTTAATCCCATAAATCCAGTTGAAAAATCTTTTGCAAATTGGTAATTTAATCAGAATAAAAGTTTTCAAATCTTCTTTAAAAACAGATCACAATTTAGTTCTGTAAAAGTATAAGTATAAATAAGGATGACTTATTATAGGTGGGAAGTAGATGAAAATTTTAATCCTTTTAAGCTAGAAAAAAAAATCCGATTCAATTTTATTTTACTAAGAAAAATCCGTAAAAAATTATGATTATAATTATTATTATATTTCCATTATTCATTATTAATTCAACATCCATTTTCTCCTTTTTATTTGAGTATAAATTTTTAATTATTAATAAAATGTATTTATCATATTTTGAGCCTTATTCAAATGGATAATATTTACTTTTTTATCTATTAAATTTGAGAAACATTTTCTGAATTCTTCTTCTTTCTTTTTTTTCCTTAACAAAAAATATGTTGTTCCTGAGATTTTTTCCGTGCTTTTTTTTATTATTATTATTATCATCTACAACTGCAAACATTTTCTAATGCAAAATTTTCGAGATACCGAAAGTTGAAGAAAACAGACTCGCTTCTGTTTCTTATTTCCTGCGTAGGAAGTTTCCGCGTAGGCGTTTTGCATTTTGTTATTACATGAAGAGGGATTTATTGCTAATTTTTATTATTCAAACAACCTCTTATATCGGAAGATAAACATTTTCTCATTTTAGAGTTATGAGTAAGAGTTATGAGTAAGAGTGTTGCCTTAAATAATGAATATTATAATAACGCTCACAGTAGACATTGCTGCTTTCTCGATATATAAATAATTGAATCACTAATATAATAATTCCTTATTTGAAGTTTCTCAGAAATTTCGTGATCTCAAAAATGCAATCAGCTCAGGCGATAAATCTATCATATGGGTTTTCACATCGATGATCTACCAAAATGCTCCTCAGAAAATTACCTTTGATGAGACAAACCTTTGAAATAATTTCTTAATTTATCAAACAAGTAAAATTCCCAGCAATTATAGAAATATCTTAGGATTTCGACAAATATTCTCAATATACATTCGCTCAATTCTATGTTTTTGTTGTTACTTATGACACTTGCCTATGGACAATCCTCCCGCTGATACAGCAGCAGATTTAAGCCGAGAGGAGCGTCTCTTGTTTTTGAAGCTGCGCCAGCTAGGGCCAAGAGTACGACTTTGCTACACACTCACCACATTTGCTTGCACAGCCCCTTTTTACAAGGGGGCACAGTCACACATCTCACAGATAGCACACAGAAGAACAGGAATTCCCGAATCGGGACTCCCAGAACACGAGGAGGACGCGCTACCTCTGTGCCAGAAAGCCGGCTTCAATTTTAATCCACACTATTTGTTCAAAATCGCTTTCGATTATAAACAAGAATTTATTCAATTTATGATTTATTTTTATCTGTGTTTAATTTAATTATGTTAACGTCCTATGTAAAGCAAAATAATATCATTTTGGGACGGATCATGTAATTTTGAATTACGGTCAGATGACGAGGACGATATCTGAGCTGCTCCCAACCTACTTCACTGTACACTACAACAATGGGAGGTCGTTGGGAGCTGACGAACTTAAAATGCAACAGAACCCTTTACATGACGATTTTTCGATGAAATAAGAATACGAAATTCTACGGCTCACGAGCTGATCTCTTGCCACCAGATCACCACGGTCCCTTTTTGTAAAGTTTGTATTTTTTAAAAAAATGTTTGTATTTTTTAAAAAAATGCTAACTTTGTTAGATGTTATAAAAGATGAAAAAATAAAAAGATTAAAATAAAAATCTACTATGCATTTTTCAATGCAGCATGTAAGAACATCATTTCTTGAACGGCCATGCACCGCGTGCTCGTGCGAGTTAAATGATATTCTTATTCATTTTAATGGTTTCGTTGAATGAGTCACTTTAGTATTGCAAACGATTAAAAAAACTTTGTATCGCCTTTATTGTTTGAAAAAATATCACGTTTCCTAATTATTTCATTTCATATCATCACGTGCTCAAAGTGACATTTTTCTATTATTTGCTGGAATTCTGAATTTTTTTTTAATCAGAGCTTTTGTAAATTCAATAGCAACGGGTTATTAAAAGCTGATTTTTTTGAGATTCTCGTGCAGATGATAAAATTTCAATTTTTCGTCTACGGATTGTTTTAATTTTCGCCAACGGATTTTTGTTGACGCCACAAACCTCATTTCCCAAAATAACATCCTTTTCTGACATGGAAACAAGTAAAATAAATGTAAACAAGTAATTAAAAAAACATTTTTTTAATTAATACCTATTTTGGATGTTAAGAAAAATTTAGGAAGTTAGGAAAAAAATTTAGTTACTTTTTATTAAAAACTTTGATTGATTTTCACGTGCTCTACTTTACGACGGAAGGAGAGGTGCAGAAGCTTCAGACGGTATGGACCCCCGAGCAACCGAATAACAAGGCCCTTTGATTCACTACCCCCAATAATATTACTCTCGACTCGGAGAGCTTTGCGACCAGATTTGAACTCGCAGCACAAAGGATGCGAAACCAACGCCCTACCAACCAGGCTATCTCTACAACTATAAAGGCGAGAAAAATAGTTTTTAATTAATTAATAAAAAATAATGAATTACTATTTGAAAACTGTATTAACATCAAATGTCATCCAGTACAAGTTTTAAAAAATGAATTTAAATTTGAGTGGATGAATAAACGGTATTTTATTAAAGATTTAAAATTTGAACAAGATATATAAATATGCATAGGGAGAGAGTGAACTAATAGTAGGATTGAAAAAAAAATCTTGGTTTTGTTCCATGCTATTGACTTTATTTTAAAATTTCAAATATCTTTAATAAAATTATAAACTCATTCGCAAGATTTGACAATAAAAAAAGATTATTCAAACGCCCCAAAAAATGTTTGATTCTTATCTGTCAAAATGTCATTCTTAAGGGACTTGATAAAGGATACTGTTCGGAAAAGAACACTTTGCCATGTTTGCGTAAAGGATTAAGGGGAAATTTCTTTGCTTATTTTCAGAAGCTTCTGTCAGTCAGCAAGAATATCGCTCTAAGAACAACAAACATAAAAATTTACCATGGTAGATGAAATTTAAAATTAATAATTTGAAACAAAATATTTAAATGTATTAAAATGATATAAAATATTGTCCATCAATTTAAGGTTTAAAAAACGTAATTCTATTACATTTCTATATTCGTAGTTGTATTATATTTTTCATAGATGAAGATAAAACATATATAATAGTCGAAAAGTTTGACCTAAAAATTTTGATATAAATCCACACTTTTGATCTCGCTGAGACCAAAATTTATATATTTGAAATTATGTCCGTCTATTTATCTGTGAACACTATAAATCAAAGACAGTTTGAGTTAAACGAATGAAATTTGATATAAGTTCTCTATACCAAATTTAGAGATTTCTGCTAAGTTTTGAGTGAAATCATAAACAGTTAATTTATTTCTCCTAAATCAAGTGAAGAGGATAAATACTTCACTTGATTTGGTGCAAATGAATTGGCGCAATGATCTGGATGAATAAAATGCTTACAAAATTTAATAATAAACAATATAGCTTCTCTTAAATTTTGCGTCAAACAGGTGAACGAGTTAATCGTCTCATGGCCTATGCATTCTATGCATGTAAATGAAATAAACAATCATTAGAACTTTAAATGAACGATTTTTTATGATATTGTGCAACAGAAATTGGAACTACACGTCACATTTTGGGACCAACTGATCGCTCATAAATAGAAATAAATAACTCATATTTCTTAACGCCATATTTATTCACATATTTCTTAGCGAAAACTACTCTAGAAAGGATTTCATTAGAAATTTTTGATATTAATGTACAATTTAGTATTTAATCTGCACCAAATTTCAAAATCTAAAGTGCTTTTAAGCTCTCATATTCTCAGACAGTTAGTCAAAATTTGCAAATTTTATTTCTCAACTCATGGACGCCAAATATGCAAATTTCGTCAAAGTTTCGATGTCGAATGTTTCGGTGATTAATATACTTTCTCTTTGAAAATTCCTCTTTTTCTTATTTTCAATATCCTTTCTATCTGAAACTTTCGTATAAAAAAAACAGGAATTCAATAAAGCAATCCTTTTCCAGGAATTATGATCAAAAATAAAATGTAAAGTATCTGAGTTCTCCGAATTTTAACAAGTTAAGTCTTAAGTTAGTTCATTTATTAAAAATTTATAAAATATATCTGTTAAAAATCAAAAGTATTTTGAAAATGGGTCGCAATACGGTTATTTTAGTTAAAAGGAAGAGTAATCCGAAAGACAAGCACTTTCAGTTTAGAAGCTTATCAAATAATTTTTCCAAAGGCTTTCAGATAACTTAAGAAATGTCTTATCAAGTTAGCGAACGAAGAAATAAGCTCAAATTACTTGTAAAATACAGTATTTTTGCATTATAAAGGATTAAGTTAACAGCACTTTTTTAAGAATTAGCACATTACTTAATATCTAACTCAAAAGATTACAGATTAAAATGAGAAATTAATATAACTAATTTGAAAAAAATGCATATATTTTTATTGTTAAGATTTTGATCTAAAAAATTAAAATTGGAGAAAGTAGTCTTTAACTATAACCACAATGAACTACATAACCATAAATTCAATGCTATGTCAAGAAAAAGAAATTGCTAGTAAAAAATTCAAAAGTTTTTATTTAAGAAATTATTTAGAAATTAAACATTTGATTCTTTTGCCTATATTCAACTATTTAACGTAATCACCTACTCAAAAAATTATAGTACTGAGGTAATAAAAGGATATTTTTTTCTTTGAAATTGTAAGGAAGTTTTGACTTAAATATATTTCGTCGCCTTCAGAATATATATATATATATATATATATATATATATATATATAGATATAGATATATATATATATATATATATATATATATATATATTCAAATGCTAAAATTAACGAACAAGAAAAATAATTTATTAGCTCAAAGGGACAAAAGATTATTAAATCATTTATTAATTATATATAGAGCTGGAAACGTTTTTCTTTTACTGAAATTAACTTGCAAGAAACGTAATGTACAAGCTCAGACAGTAAAACTATTATTATTTATTTATTTTATTTGGAACTGCTGGAAAATTTAATTTTGCTCAAATTGCTTAAACTTTTGGGTAAGAAATATATAACACCAGTTCGGATGAAAGAAAACTATTATTAAAGCAATTATTATATACCAATATTAATCAATAATTATATACAATATTACCAATTCGCTAAAAACTTTTCTACTCATATTGCTAAAAATTGTCAGAAAAAAACACAAAGCATCAGCTCAAATAAAAAGATGATTATTAAATTAGCCAGTATTTAGATCCAAAATCTCAATTAAATTTTTATATCCATGAAAAGTTCAATTTTTCTAATAATGTTTAAATTATAGAATAAGAATTATAAATCACCAGTTAAATAGGAATACGATGATTAAATCATTTAGCACGATTATCCGAAAATGCAAAATAATAATAATTAATTCACCACAAATTACTAAAAGTATTGCACAATAAACGTAAAACACCAACTCAAATCGGCAAACGATTATTAAATCATCTATTAATTGTATCTAGAATTGCTGAAAATATAATTCTGCTCATATTGATAAAGGTAGCGCTTTCTCAAATTGGAAAAACGATTATTGAATCATCGCTTAATTATAATAATTATATCCTTATAATCTTGCTGAAAATATAACTCTGCTCATATTGCTAAAATTATCGCTAGCTCAAATAGGAAAACGATTATTAAATCATCTATTAATTGTATTAATTGTATCTAGAATGGCTGAAAATATAATTCTGCTCGTATTGCTAAAAGTATCACCAGTGAAAATAAGAAAATCATTATTAAATCATCTATTAATTATATCCAGCATTGCTGAAAATATAAAATTCTGCTCGTATTGTTAAAAATATCGCCCGTGAAAATAGGAAAAAGATTATTGAATCATCTATTAGCAATGATAATTATATTTAGAGTGGCTAAAATATAATTCTGCTCATATTGTAAAATTATTGCCAGTGAAAATAGGCAAGGGATCATTAAATCATCTATTAACTTTATTAATTGTATCTAGAATTGCTGAAAATATAATTTTGCTGGTATCGCTAAAATTAAAAGCCATTGAAAATGGGAAAACGATTATTAAATCATGTATTAATTATAATAATTATATCTAGAATGGCTGAAAACATAATTCTGCGGATATTGTAAAACTATCTCCTGAGAAAATAGGCAAAGGATCATTAAATCATCTATTAATTGTGTTAATTGTATCTAGAATTGCTGATAATATAATTCTGCTCGTATTGCTAACATTATCGCCAGTGAAAATGGGAAAACGATTATTAAATTATACATTAATTATAATGATTATATCCAGAATGGCTGAAAATATAGTTCCGCCCCTATTGCTAAAATCATCGCTAGCTCAAATAAGAAAAAGATTATTAAATTATCTATTAACTTTATTAATTGTATCTAGAATTGCTGAAAATATAATTCTGCTCGTATCACTAAAATTATCACCAGTGAAAATAGGAAAACGATTATTAAATCATCCATTAATTATAATAATTATATCCAGGATTGCTCAAAATATAATTCTGCCCATTTTGCTAAAATCATCGCTAACTCAAATAAGAAAAAGATTATTAAATTATCTATTAATTATAATTTATTGCATCTAGAATAGCTGAAAATATAATTCTGCTCGTATCACTAAAATTATCGCCAGTGAAAATAGGAAAACGATTATTAAATCATCCATTAATTATAGTAATTATATCCAGTATTGCTCAAAATATAATTCTGCCCATATTGCTAAAATCCTCGCCAGTGAAAATAGGCAAAGGATCATTAAATCATCTATTAATTTTGTTAATTGTATCTACAATTGATGAATATATCATTCTGATCATATTGCTACAATTATCGTCAGTGAAATTAGGAAAATTATTATTAAATCATCTACCTATTAATTGAAATAATTATAACGAGAAGGGCGGAAAATTTAATTCTGCACTGATAAAATTATCGCTAGCTCAAATATGAAAAAAACTATTAAATCAGCTAACATTTATATCCAAAATTGCTAAAACAAATTCTTCTCATATTCCCAAAATTAAGGAACAAAAAACTTTAGATGCCAATATAAATAGAGAAACATTGATCAAAAAATTTATTAATTATATCTGAAAATTGAATTAATCTGATATTATAAATAAAAAAACTTTTATCTAACCTGGAAACCAATCATTTGAGTATCCTTTTCATCAACTCCATTACATCAAGAATCTGCCCGAATTCAATTTTCGCAAAAAAATATGTACAAATTTTTCCTTTCACTCTTTCTGAATCACTCTCCAGTCCATCAACTATCTATCTCACACACTTCCCACCCAATTACTAATTTGCGATATCTCCCTGGCATACGATTACTCGCCCCAAAATCAGCCCAGTCCGTGACGCGAGCTGTGTTCAGGGAAAATAAGGATAATTCACTACTCCCCTTCATTAGTTTATAGCCGAGAGACAGACAATAAACAACTCAGGGAGCTAAAGACGAGGACATTTTGTTTATTTTTTTCTCTCTCCTGCGTCCTGATTTGTGGACTCTCTCGGTTGACCAAACAAATTAAATTTCCCTTTCCACAAACTTGAGAAATAATGTCGCCAACTTCCTTAGCCCTGGCGATTTACTGCCCGCAGAAATAGAAAGAGATGGCACAGATGGGCGAGGGTTATTGGGTTTGGCATGCAAAAAATAGGCGATGATCAGCTGATATAATACTTCTGGATGAATTATTGGGTTTGTCGAAACTCATAAAAGCTTAATTAGTTTTGATATGCTTTCACCCAGAGGATTTAAACTGGAGTAAACGATTGCAGTAAATAAAAAAGCTTGGAAGTTATTATAGCCATCATATGTTATATAAAGTTCACCATCAAAAATCATTGGAGTGATTTTGATAATTATTACTTCCCATTCAAGTTTATGGCTTCTAAATATGTCATTAATAATCCCTTTAAGTAATCCAACTGCCATTTTCAAGAAGCATCACGAAATAAATTTTTTAGAATTTCCCAACTCAACAACTAAATCCATTTTTACAATTAATTTCGTACCATATTTGCATAGCTAACCTATCAGAAAACTCTATGCTTATTGTAAAATTGAAATTGGCAACAGCTCCTCATTTCATTTGTTGTGATGAAAGAAATGCATCAAAGTTGACGGACAATGATAAATTAATGCTATTCATTTAGTGATCGAACATCTAGTCGTCGAAAGCGGCTAGTACATATTCAAATTTTGTTAAAAATTGAAACCTTTCACAGCTTTATTTAGGAATTAAATGTTTATTAAACATGTTCTATACATTTAAGATATAGATAATGAATGTTATTTATTTGAAAAAAGTTTCAAGATTTTAATCATTTTTTATATTGTTGTTATTAATGTCATTTGCCATGGACAAGCCCGCTCTGACGGCCGTCAGCGATTTTAAGCCGAATGAGCATCTCTTGTTTTTGAAGTAGCGTGAACTAGGGTCAAGAATACGACTTAGATACACACTCATCACATTAACTTGCACAGACCCTTTTTACAGGGGGGGGCACATTTACACACTTCTCAGGTAGTACACAAAAGATCAACCATGCCCTAATCGGGACTCGAACCTGGGCCGTCCAGATAACGAGGAAGAGCATTGTTTATTATGTTTAATAATGAGAAGTTAAAGTGTGGTAACTGTTTGAGTTAAAAATTGTGTTTCAATACCAAAGGTCTTGCTTGAAAAATATTTGTAGAATTTAGTTATTTTTCAGTATATAATTTTGTAATTCTTTTGTCAGCAAATTACTATATTTTAAGATTTTTTTGCTTATTATTTTTTAGTTTATCATTTTTTCAAAACTTGTAATAACAAAATAGCAACATTACTATTCTAAAATAATTAGAGGCGTATAATTTTTTTAATCTTCACTCTTTTTAAAACGACCTTCCTTAAATATAATGACTTTGAAACGTCAGAGTAAAATCTGAGCAAACATTTACATAAAAAGTAAAACTTCTCTAAACCAAACGTTAAATAAATATTCCTAAACAAACTCTTCATTACTTAGTCGCTCTTTAATAACGTAATCATCTATAGTTTGCTCCCTTCTTTAAACCTAAGTTGACATCGACTATATTAAGATTTATTTATTTTTTTCATCTTGTGCAGAGATTTCAATTGTAAAATTCAAAAATATTAATGTATGCTTCAGCCTTTAATGTATTTAGTATACACTGAACAGACAAAAGTCTTGGGATAGCAATATGCAAATATACAGATCGCACTGTATATTTGCATTTGCACTGTATATAGTATCGCAGCGAAAAAGTATAAATGAGCAGTTCGTTTTCCAGAGCTTTCATTTGTGTTCAAGTTATTCATGTGAACAGGTTTTTCGTGATTTATGGTGGTACGACGAGAATTAACAGACTTTGAACGTGGAATGTTAGTTGGAGCTAGACGCATGGGTCATTCCACTGCGGATATCGAGTAAATAAGGATAAGAGTATGAAATTTCAGGCATCCCATCCCATCATGGACAGTGCAGTGGGCGACCACCTGCACTTAACGACCGAGACCGCCGACGTCTGTGTAGAATGGTCAATGTTAATAGACACGCAACACTTCGTCAAATAACTGCAGGAATCAATGTGCGACGTACGAGGGACGTGTCCGATAGGACTGTGCGGCGAAATTTGTCTTCCTTGGGTTATGACAACAGAAGACCGACTCAAGTGCCTTTACTGACAGCACGACATCGCCTGCAGCGACTCTCCTGGGCTCGTGAGCATATCGACTGGTCCCTAGACCAGTGGAAAACCGTAAAGTGGTCAGATGAGTCACGATTTCAGTTATTAAGAGCTGATGGTTGAGTTCGAGTGTGGCGCAGACCCCACGAAACCATGGACCCAAACTGTCAGCAAGGCATTGTTCAAGCTGGTGGTGGCTGCATAATGGTGTGGGCTGTTTTTACATGGCATGGACTCGGCCCTCTGGTGCAACTGAACCGATCATTGACTGGAAATGGTTATGTTCAGCTGCTTGCAGATCACTTGCAGCCATTCATTGACTTCACGTACCCAAACAACGATGTGATTTTTATGGATGACAATGCGCCATTTCACCGGGCCAGAACTGTTCGCGATTGGTTTGAAGAACATTCCAAACAGTTCCAGCGCATGATCTAGCCACCTATATCGCCCGATATGAATCCCATCGAGCATTTATGGGACATCATCGAAAAATCCGTTCGTGCCCAAACTCCTGCACAATCCACACTTTCACAATTATGGACGTCTATACAGAGAGCATGGCTCACTATTCCTGCAGAGGACTTCCAACGACTTGTGGACTCCATGACACGTGGAGTTGTTGCACTTCGCCGGGCAAAAGGAGGACCGACACGATATTAACAGTCATCCCATGACTTTTGTCACTTCAGTGTATATAAATGTATATTTAGCCTTGAAGAGTGAAGAATAATTTCATCTGTAAATAATATATTCTAAAACGAGATTTCAATGAAAAGATATTTGATTTGAAATAATCAGTAACGTTCTTTTAATCTCTTAAATTCAAAATGGAGTGAAAGTAAAATTACTATGTCGAATTTATTCAGACAAGATACAGGACAACCTACATCGAAATCGGGATTACAAGAAAATTACTAAAAATATACAAAAGATCTGCAAAAAGCCCTATTAGACAATGCAATCTGTACCAAAATAAAAACACGGGAAAGCATTTTAGAATGCTACCTGTAAAACTTTAAAATGATAAACTTTCTGTGACATCAAAAAGGGTGAGCTAAAATTGAAAAATGTATCTTCATATCCCCTCCTAAAAATGGCGATTTTCTATTTTTTTTTCTTGTTATTATTATCTTTGTGAGAACATGGTATTGTTTCGGTTAGGAGATTTTGAAGTATCCGAAATTTCAGGGAAAAGAATGTTTTTACCAGTTTTTACTAGTATTTCATTAATAATATGTGTGCTTCTTTGACAGAAGATACATTTATAAAAGTTTGACCTGCTTTTACCAGTATTGCTTTATTAATACGTATGCTTCTTAGACAGCAGATGTGTGTTTTAAAAGGCTGGCGGAGAACCCTGACATCTGAGCTGTTATTTCATCTCAAAATCGATCGGGTTCCAAAACTTGCCATTGAGGTAACGCATTACAGAATAAAAAAAATTATTTACTTTATTCTGTATTATTTTAAGTCGAAAGTACTTCAAAATGAATTTAAAAAATCGATTAAATAACAATGTTTAACTTTAAATGATTCAAGAACTAAAAAAAACTAAACAGAACCGTTTGAAATAATCGGATGGAAACAAGTTAAGCCTAACCTCGTTAGTGTGAGGGAAAAAACTGAAGTCTTACTCATTTGGCTTTGGAAAAATGAAAGTTTTTGTTATTTAATTAATGTTAATTGGAATTTTTGTTAATTTAGGGCAATGAAAATTAGTTTTTAATTAATTAATAAAAAATTAAGGAATTGATATTTGAAAAACCTGTATTAACGTCAAATGTTATTCACTACCATTTTAAAAAATATTTACTTGAACGTTAGTGGATGAATGAAAAGTATTTTATCAACGGTTGAAAATTTGAACAATATATATATAAGAATAAAATGGAGAATATAGATGTAATTCAGTCAAACACTGAACATGTCGCATTTATGAAAAGAGAAAAAATCCACACTTGTCAAAGTGCAAAATATAATTGAATATTCATTTCATTAAAAATAACCATTTTTTAAGTAATTCTTCGAAACAAATAATGTCACCTAAAATATTTCTATATCATATTAAATTTCAAATGGCACTGTCTCGTCTAAACCTAATTCATTCCGACCAAGTGTTTTTTTTTAATTTTGTTAATCTTTCAAAGGTTAATAAATAATTGAATTGATGAAGATAATTTTAAAAGGAGAAAATACTTAAATAATCCGAGGCTAGATAAAGTCATTATTAAAAATTAATAATAATTGCTTTGTAATAATAAGACTTTAATAATAATAGCTTAATAAAAATAAAATTTTTAATTATAGTAAATATAGCTTATCTTCTGCATCAAGCTTCAGTCATTATTATAAAAAATTCGCTTAATTAAAAATTAAATTAAGATTTGGACATTCTTCCCCGTCTATCTTTCGAGAACATTATCTCGGAGAAAATAATTTTTAATTTAAATTAAAGTTAAAATCACTTGCATTTTAGTTATACAAATTTCATTACCACACTTTTTTAATACATTAAATCTCTCTTTTTAAAAATAATTAATTAGAATAAGAACAGTCGTGGGATAGCATTTATAGAATTTTGAAAGAATACAAAACGAAAAATTTATGAGCAGATGATTAGTAATTTATAGCTGGATCAATTATTAATTCAATTAATTTAATTATTGATGAGAAATTATCTATTTAATTTAGGGTACTAACATTTTTATTGGAACAATTCTTCAATATTGGTGAAGAAAATATTATTATTTAATATAACACTATAGCAGAGCATCCAATATTACTATAGCAAACGCAAAAAATAAAAAGTATTCAGAAGTCGATTCTTTTCAAAAATCGCTTGGTTTGATGGATATTCTTGATTTATTTCTTTAAAAAATGCTTCAGACGATAAATTCGTTTTATATATTTTAAAGTTTTAAACATAAGTAGTTTTTTAATTAAAAATATTGGACATGAAAGCATTTTAATCGTGAGCAACAGAGGATATATCAGCTAATATGTGTATAAAGGACACAAAATGCTTAAGGTTTCTACCGAAGCTTTCATCTTAAGGTTTATATAGATATTGAAAATGGGAAAAATTTCTCAAAGTTTGAATATTTTTATCATAATATTTTACTAACGTGCAGATTATTAGCATTATTTTAAAGAAAAACCGTTTCTACAATTTTATTCGTTCGCTTAAACTATCTTCTACAGATGAATTTTTATCCAAATAAAAATGTTTAATGTGAATTTAATTTTTAATTTAAATTCCGATAACTTTAGCCTCATATTTTATTATTCCGATATTTTTTTTGAATTCCAACCTGCTCTCTGGAATTGTAATGCTATAAGTTTAGTTGTCTTATGTCTATATATTTCTATTATATAAAATTAATTAATATTAAATATATTTAATATTAATAAGTATAATTATATTCATTATAAATATAATTTTATAAAATTAATTAATATTAAGTATATTTAATATTAATTAATGAATGTAATTATATTTATTATATATATAATTATTATTTATATTTTAAGTCTTCGACGACTGACTTCAGGTGACAGAACAATGCCGAAATTAGGGAGAAGACAGGCTGAATTTTTAAATTCGTTTTATTTCGTCTCGAGAGGCACAACAACGAGAAGAAAGTAAAAAAAGGGTTTTAAAAAAGAGCGAAATATTCTATCCCTGGACTTGTATACCGTGAGTTTCTCATAAATTTGACCCGTGTCAATTATTGACAGGAATTCTCACGTGTTGACCTTGACAAGGGAAAAGCAGGGATCCTTTAAAAGAATATGTTTACATCAGCGATCCCTCGGTATAGAGATAACGAAGTATTTTTTGAAAAGCTTTATTTGAATTAATGAAATAGAAAAAATAGAATTGAATCAGGAAATAAGAGAATATTTTAGAATTACTTTCATGCATACATGTATATATACATTAAATATTTTATTAGTAAGGCAAAAAGAAGAATTTTGAAGACATTACGAAATATGTGCTAATATTTCATTAATGAGTACAATTTTTAATATATTTCGCGATGCTCATACTTTTAAATATTTTAATCCATAAAATTAATGAAGTAATTTTGAAAAAAATCATTCGGTACATGATTTCCAAGCATTCTGTTTTCTTACTATTTCTTATAAAATTTTTGAGAGAGCAACCGGTTAGGGGAACTATTGTGTTCATATTTTTATTAACTAATAAATGAAAATTCAATTTCATCGAAGCAATGCTTTTCACTTAAGCATTCCAATGCATTCTTATAATCAGAAATGTCTATTAAAATTTCCATATTAATAATTAGTGTTTAATGAGATTAGAACTCAAGATAATAAAGCATTCATAAGAATTTCTGGGAACATATAAAGGATGGAAAAGTCAATAAATTCTCCATTAAATCTTGACAACGGAGTTTCACAGAAATTTCTGTCTCTAAGACATCAGATATTATTTTACTTTAAGAAATTTTCAAACTTAATCTCGGCACTCTAAACATATATCTTCGAGAATATACTAAATATTATGATGGTACATTTAATGAGCTTCAATAGAAAAATCCGGATTTTTAAAAGAAAAAAAATCCAAAATTCCGAATTAAATCCGAAATACAATTATCCTTTAAAATATCAGATTTTTGAAGTTTAGAAAAATATTTATGTAATTATTTATTTAGCAATTATAGAATGCACTTAAAGATGTCTAATAATCATATCATTTCTTTGGAGTATTGATATTCACATTAAAATTCAACTTTAAAGATGAAATGGATTTTTGAAAGACGTCTTCTTGATTTCCAAATTATTAAAGTAAAAGTTGCATAAACATTTTATTTTAGTACCTGAAAGAAAGTTTCTCCATTTGTTTTGTTTTTTATCATGTGAGAACATGAATGAGGTTTGGGTTTGAGGTTTTTGGAGTCTCAAATTACGTAGGCAGCCAATTGGCGATTTATCGCTTTTTAGGCACCCATTTTTCCTTTTTAAGGTTTTTACAAAATAATGCAGAAGGCTGTCCTATTTGGGGATTTATCGATAAAAAAATCATTTTACATAATCATAAAACAGAAATTTAATTTGTTATTCAAAAGTTTAAGTCAAAGGTAACTTTTTATATATTTTTTGTTGTTGTTGCTAAAATATTTTTATCATGTGAGAACATGATATTTTTGGTTTGAAATTTTTGAAGCCACAAAACAAACAGGCAGAAAATTGGCGATTTGTCACTTTTGGGACATTATTTTTCTTCTTTTAGGGTTATTAGAAAATGGAAAAGATCGTTGACACATTTGGCGACTTAGCACCTACAAAAATTTACCACTTGATATGAAGATCTGCTTTGTACCCGATTCATGATATATAAAAAAGGGTCTATTCTTATAGTCTCTTGATTTTTTCAGATCGAGTTTAAATTGGTTAATGACTTAAAATTATTAAGACAAGCAATGAATGCCTTAAAAATAATAATGTTCTCGTATGATAACATGAAATTTGAGACAGCGGATTTTATTTTTTTTAAATTTCTTTCTAATTTTTTTGTGTGTAAAATCTCAATATGGTTTGTTTGATGTGTAGAAAATATTTAGATACGGTAATGTTACATGTATATAATTTAATTGGTTAATATAATGATTGCATTATTGCTATTGGAAGTGAGTGGAACGTATTCGCGTTTGTTTTTGTATTAGCGCCATCTAACAAAATTTTGAGATAGATATAGGTTATCAACAATGCAACTATAAACAATGCAATCAACAATGCAAGATAACTGTGACAACAATGCAAGTATCATAAAATTACTTGATATAGGTGCCCATTGTCAGCAGAAGAGTAGATAGAAAAAGGCTCTAATAGTTTTTAATATTTTTTTTTTGCTTTTGTTTTTGTATGTATGTGTGTAAAAGCACAAATTTTTAAGGAAAAAACAACGACATAGATAAATTTAAAACGCAAAATTCTTATCTAAGGATTAAATTTGCTCTGAATCATTTGTGCATTTCCCAAAATACACAAAATAAATAAATTTATATATTCGAGAATTGCTGGTTTCAGATTATAAGATTTGTCTTATTCATTATTTAAATATTAATGGTGAATTTTCGGTAAGAAATGAAATAAAAAAAATCTATAAACATTAGGGAAACTTCAACTTTTCCTAATTAAAACGATATATAACATTTTTTGGACTTCCTAAAGAGATATTTTAATTCTAGACCATATTTCACCCTTTTAATGTTTTTAGTGTGTGTGTTAATATCACGTGATTATACTGTTTGCTTCTAATTTATATTGGCTTGAATTTAATGTGGTAATGTTTCTAAACATAAAAAATAATATAAAGGTATCCAATGAAACGACCCACCTTTCATTCAATGCGACTATCAATCAACTATAAAGAACTATAAAGGATTAAATAACAGCGTTATCATAAGCTTTTTTAAAACATTATAATCCATTTTATATAGTGCTTAGGTATTATATTCTGTACCTAGGGAAAGTATATATTATAATATATTACACAGAGCCTAGAGAAAGTAAATATTCAATGCCTTGGGAAAGTATATATTATACTCAGTGTCTAGAGAAAGTACATATTTAGTGCTTAGAGAACTTACATATTCAATATTAGTGAGAGTACATATTCAGTGCCTGGAGAAATTTCATATTCAGTGCCTAGAGAAGTTACATATTCAGCGCCTAGACAAAGTATATATTATATTCAGTGCCTAGAGAAAAACATATTCAGTGCCTAGAGAAAAACATATTCAGCGCCCAGAGAAAGTATATATTATATTCAGTGCCTAAGGAAAGTATATATTATAATCAGTGCCTATAGAAAGTATATATTATATTCAGTGACTATAGAAAGTATATATTATATTCAGTGACTAGAGAAAGTATATATTATATTCAGCGGCTAGAAACAATATTTATTATATTCAGTTCCTAGGGAAAGTATATATTATATTCAGTGCCTAGAGAAAGTATATATTATATTCAGTTTATAAGAAAATGTATATTATATATACATATTTCATCCTAATACAAGAGTATCCAATATCCCATTGTTACCTTGGCATTGTGTAGAATGTCGATGTTTTTTTTCAATGATTGTAACTATATACAAATATCGCAACTACTTGCTACAATGTCTTAATTTTCGGAGTGGAATAACCTTTTGTAAACAAAATCCTATCGTAAAGAGAGAAAAACACCAAAGATCAATGATTGGATGTTCGATTCTCCCCTCTTTGTTAGCAGGATACGAGAGTGAACAATGGTAATAGCGAAACACTTTTCGCGAACCACTTCAATCTTTCCTGAGATGCTCCCCTTATTACTTGGGAGCGAAACCACTCCAATCCGAGGTAAAGAGCATCGATTCTGCTCTGTAAACACAGCGAGGAAGTCAGGAATGACATCAGAAGAATTTGGTTTTATAGTCGTAGAATTGGATGAAAGAGAGATCTTGATATCGCACAAAAATTTTGCGTCAGAATTTAAATATTTTAAATATAAATAAACAAAGCTTTTATAGAATATAAAAATGTTTTTTAATGTTTACAAGTAAAACGTTTCTCACTTTTAAAATTATTATAACTAAGCAAACGATTTCTGTTGACTGTGAGGCATTCTTTAGTTTTAAAACTAAGCGAGTGATTTCTGCTGACTGTGACGCTTTTTTGAGTATTAAAACTAAGCGAGTGGTTTCTTTCTTGAGTATTGTAACTAAACGAGCGATTTCTTTTTTGAGTATTGTAACTAAGCGAGCGATTTCTGCTGACTGTGAAGCATTCTTGAGTATCAAAACTGAGCGAGCGATTTCTACTGAATGGGAAGCATTCTTGAGTATTATAACTAAGTGAGCGATTTCTGCTGACTGTGAAGCATTTTCGAGTATGGCTCATATTTTCTCAAAGTAATAGACTCTCTTTAATCCGGCACATATGGAACCGGACATCTGTAGAATAATATATTGTTTACACTGCAGAGAATCGTAGTGGCGAAACTGACTGAGTTATGCAACGATACGTTTTTCTATGCGAGAGATAAGAACCATTGTTTGCTTAGAAAAGAAATATCCGGTGGTGTGATATGGAATTTTGGAGAAGGGTCCCAGCTCATGTGTCGTCTTCGTCATCTGATCACGGTTCAAAATTACGAGGTCCATTTCAAAATAGTTCTAATTATCTTTTTAAAAAACGGGACTTTAAAACACCAAAATTAAACTATAAAAATACTATGTTACGGATTAAGTAAGATCATTTTAAAAAGAGAAATCATGTATTTTTAGATGTTGTTTATAAATTGTAAAAGAAAGGTTCATTACAAACATATTTAACATATTCCAACAGGAACATCAAAATTCTCGGAATAACGGAT
This sequence comes from Argiope argentata, assembly GCA_026289955.1. Taxonomy (NCBI): domain Eukaryota; kingdom Metazoa; phylum Arthropoda; class Arachnida; order Araneae; family Araneidae; genus Argiope; species Argiope argentata. Next base: position 615,906 of record JAOUZG010012033.1, on the reverse strand, counting down.
TAACTAATGTTGGATAGGTAGAATATTCTGTATTTAAATACTTAACTTAATAAAGTAATATTCAATATTGTTTCTTGCTCTTCATAAATCCATTCTGGAAATATACTAGAATGAAAGAGAGTAGTCTTACAAGAGCTTTGTCATAATTTGGGATAAATGCATAGATCACCCACAACCCTCATAAAATTTATGACCTGGGTTAAGGCCCAGAATGCCTTTCATGGTATCAGTGCAAAATAGTTATAAAGTACTTTGGAGTGAATTCTAAACTAAAGAAAGGTGATATATAGCATAGTGAATCAATAATGTAAAGTCACTTGTTTTTTGCATAAAAAATAGAATAAAAATTGATGAAATCATATCAGAACGGAGCATTAATATTTTTTCAGAATCTATTGTGAGATGTTTGACGATTTTTTTTATCATGTGAGAACATGATGTTGTTTTGGTTGGTGTCTCCGAAATTTACGGGCAAAAAATATTTTACCTGCTTTTAAAAGAATTGCTTTATTATTAAATATGGTTCTTTGAAAACAAATGCGTTTTGAAAAGATTGTCTTCCTTTTTACCAGTATTGCTTTTATTATTATGTATACTTCTTTGACAGCAGATGCATTTTTAAAAGTCTAACGAAGATCTGTGACTTTATAGCTGTTATTTCATCTCATATTATTTCCTGTAATAACAAATCTTCCAAACTCAAATTAAAATCTGTAAAAAAATTATTTAAAAAAATTCTTTGCCATATTAATGTCAAAGAATAATAGTAAAATGAAGAATGAAACTTGATTTAAGAATGATCTTAAAATGTCTGAATAAAAACAGCTGTAATCAAAGTTTGCTTAATAATGACGTTCGAACTATCGTTTGTCGTATTTTTCTGTGCATTTCAAAAATAAGTATTCAATTTATAAAATTAAATTCTGAGAGAATATCAATTCCTTTATGTTCAGAAACTTGAAACTCCACCACTTGAAAGAGATGTCAAAAATGTGACAGCGGTTTTAAAAGTTAAGTTAACACTTCAAAAATTTCCTCTTTTTTTCATTTACTAGGTGCTCGTTTAAAAGTGAAAAAATATTTGCTACCATTAAAGTTTTCTTACAAAATAAAGATTAATATTTCGTTGAAATTAATAGGAAATAATAATGTATCTATTCAACTGTCTTATCTATTTTATAAATGTTCAATAAATTGACTAAAATATTAAAGGGCTAATCATTAAATAATAACATTTCAAAAGAATGTCTCAAAAAAATCACAAAATTAACGAAAAAGGGGGGATAGAATTAAAGTATATTTTGATTTCTAGTTCAAAATATTGTAATATAATTATTCAAAAAGTTGTAAAGCAAATTATTGTAGATTTGGATCTCTAATTGAAACATTATAATATAATAGCATTAAAAAATCCAGAAAACAAAATTTAGAAGATATTTGGATATTTGGTTTGAAATTCTGTAGTACAATATGGTTAAAAAAAGAGGGGGGATAAAGGAGATTTGTTTTCTAATCAGAAAATCTGTAGTACAATAATGTTTGTAAAGAGAAAAAAAGTTAAAGAATCTGTAATTTGAAACTATAGATTAATAAAGTTAAGAAGACAAGAGAAATTAAAGTTGATAATTGTCTCTAGTTTGTAGCATTGTAGTACAATGACATTAATAAAGAGGATTAAGAAATTAAAGGGAAATCGAACGTTCATTTGCGACATATATGAAAGAATTGTTTCGTTCTTTCATACATGTCGCAAATGATAGATAGTTACAGAGATTTATCAATATTATCATGTTAAAACTCCAAAAATCTCAAAAATTTGCTTTCCATATAAGAATATATTTTGTTTTTGACATGTATTTCATAGATAAGCATAACCGGCTACTCCGATCAGCCAAACATACAAGGATAAATTTGCTTGATCGAACCGCTGCGACAGCATGACTGACAGGAACTATGGTTGATTCCTAGGGTCTATTACCGATTACGGCGCAATTCTCTCCTTGGGAAGTACACTCCATTAATAAAGTACAATAACCGTCATCTATGGGAGGTAGCCGAACCCCATCATTTCTGCATCCACCAGGGTGACAAAATCCAACCTTATACCGGAAGCTACTCATCTTTAATTCGAATGTGCTCACAACTCAGTGGGATCAAATAAGATATCAAAGAAAATTTAAAAAAATATTTTTAATAAATGTTAGTTTAAAGATTAATTGTTTCATATTAATTTTTACCATTATTTTATCACTAAACAACAAAAAATATTTAACATTTAGCAAACTTTAACATTAAAAATTTTTAAAACAAAAAAAAATTTTTAACAAAGATTATATTTCCCATCTCTCCATAAGAGAACTGTGACTCTTGAGCATTATCATGAAAACCATGGATATCTGGATTTGCGTAGATTTTATCCTCCTCTTCCTGTTCCTTTCATACGTTTTCAGAGTCCCACAAATGAATGCTAGGAACTTTATATTTGAGACTTAGTGTAAGTGAAGAAAAAACATGTAGTTTGAAAGCGTTCCTTTTTACCTATTTGAAACAAAATTCGAAACAGAATTATAATTTGAATAATAAGACCACAACCCAATTTCCTTTTATTTAAGATATCATGTTTTTGAATTATTACATTAAAATTACAAGTCAATCTTTTTACAGATTAGGTCCTGTGATCATAAGCTAGATGATATCCTCCGGACACCAGTAATTTGGCTATGTTACTCAGCTACAAACCCTAATGTAGAGATATCTGTTCAATGAAAAGAATTCTCAAGTTCGATTTAACCTACACATTCTCCACAATGGTGACCCGTGACCTTGAATAAGTAACTTTTCACAGCTGTTGTGGCGCTCTCTACAGGCTTCAAAAGTCGTCAGATGCATTCAATATAACAGCCACCATCACCACCAAGTCACACACGCTTGCTTCATAAACCAGATAATATCCACCAGACATGGATGATTATGTTTGTCTCTAGCAGAGGCTCTCAAACTTTAAGACATTACGACCCACTTTCTAGACTAAGTATTTTGGCGACCCCCCCCAAAAGTTTTAACTCTGTCTAAAGTTCATACAGAGATTTTGAAAATTTCCCACGCGCTCAAGAGTTCGTAGAGTATGTGTCGGGAATTGGCGCCACATCCCTTGACACTTCATCTCTCTCCTTACTAGTATCATCTCATCTCGAAACTTTGATTGAACAGTTTACGGATTGCATTCCAGTTAAGGATATGAGTGGGGTTGTGAGGATAGTCAATCCGTTCAGTGAGCAAGCCGTAACAAAAGCTGAGCTAAGTGCCCTTAATCGTGATGAACTGATAGAGATTTCAAGTGATCATTCAGCTAAAGAAACATCTAACATAGCTTATATCGGCAAATTTTGAATACGTATTAAAAAGGATTACCCAGAAATTTTCACAGCAGTATTAAAAACTTTGATGCCATTTTCTGCACATTACAACTGGGAACAAGGATTATCCATAATGATACATTTAAAAACAAAATTAAGAAATCGTTTGACACAGGAAAACGACATTGTTTGGTGTGTTACAAAGCTCATTCCAGACATTAAAAAATTGGTTAATTCCAAACAAGCTCATGTATTCTATTAACTAATAGAATACAAAAACCAACTTCTATTTGCATTAAAAGCTTAATTTGTACTCCTTTTTTATGAAAACTACAGCAATAAATTAATTTTCTTTAAACTTTTCTTCCACATCTCGCGACCCACCTGTTGAGAACCCCTGGTCTAGAGGCTATGTTACTAAGCTACAAACCTTAATGTTGCGACTTCGGTCCTGACCTACACACTCTCCACAGTCCTAAAACTAATACACTTTAGCGTTTAAAAGATGTTTATATTCATTTCATCTCTTAAATTCTGTATATTTCTCAGTTATTCTATAGATTTCAACTCGGGCAAATTCACTTTCTTTGAACCTGTTTTATTGAATATTTCATAGAAATTTACAAATTTGTCATCAAGACAAACGGTGAAAAATGTACAAATTTTTCACGTTGTAGACGTTAAATTTTCGTTTAGTAGATATTGAAATATACTTATATCGAGTTCAAAATAATTAAAATTCATGGGATTTTTTCATATTATAATGAATTTCCATGTCAAAAATAATTTAAAAGGTCTTCAAATTGTACCTCATTTTACCTATAAGCGTATGAAAAGATCATATATTCATTCAATATACATCAGATTGATTTTTCTGATTTTCCAACAAAGACCTTCATTGATATGTGACCTTGGCCTTCAACTTCCACCTTATTAGCCTGCGTCAATCGTAATTGATCGAACATCAAGCAAGATGCTGATGACACCTTATCCATCATTCAAAGTTTCAGCAAAAAAAAAAACGGTTACTGTTTCGGATTGTAAGTGCTCGAGGGAAAGTCTCACTTAAACGTTTTAAAGAACTGTATTGAGTGGGTTTTAAATTTTACATATTATATTTAAAGATAATACAAAGATAAATATAATTAGTCAAGTAATCAACTAACAGACATTTCAATTTGTATAGTAGTTTATTGTTATCGAGAATAAACAAATATATATAATTTCAAATCCCCAACTAATAAAGATAAATTAAGAAATTCTATCTTTTAAAAACTATCTCTTAAATGAATAGTATTATGTTTACATCTAATAAATAAACCGATTACTGTTGCTATTTATATGGCAGATCCTCTTATCTATAGACGTCATTAATAATAATAAATTAGAAAAAAGATATTAAATTTCCAAAAATATCCTCTTGGTTAAATGCTTCACATTTTATTTATTTATGTTGAATAAATATATTTTTATCTGTATTTGCAATAGTATGACATCTGTTTAAGTTAAAAGTCTTGCACTTTTAATAGAAATAATTGTTTTCATATTTTCTCCAAAGTTTTAGAGAATTGTTTTATTATAATAAAAAAAACAATGACAGCACTTATGTTTAAACTATAATATTGAAAAGAGGTTGGAGAGAAAAAAAATAACAAATAAAGATTTCATTAAAAAAATATTACAGATATAAATTACTAGCGAAGTGTATTTTTATTTCTATTTCTTCTACAATTTATTTGAGATGTTCATTTTAAAAGACTTTTTAAATGGAATGAAAAAGGAGAATAGGAAATAGTTTTCAAAGTAATACGAAAGCAATTTTATATTCCTTTTAAGTTTGAAAAAAATATTTTGCGATTTCTCAGAACTTAAATTGTTTCTTTATATAAAATATGGATAAACAAAATATATCCATTAAAAAAACATTCTCAATTTTAATGAATGAAGAGTGGTTTTACTGACATGTGTAATTTCTATTTTTAGAAATGTGCCTGTCTTTCGATTGATAGTATAACAATAACTGAACATCACAATGGTGATATAAAATTATTTCCGATTTTTACACTACAACAAGGTTTTTTTAAATCAAATTTTAGATGATCTCTATCATAAGATGAAATAATCTCTCTGTGTTTGTCCGTGGTATTATTTTTTGATTGGTACATTTGTATCAAATGTGGCCCAAGTTCTTCTAAGAGCATTTTTTGTGTCTGTTTGTCTATTCATACTGCTCAATCCCAAAACTAACTAGTAGTCGTATTAACTTCACCACACACTCTCCAATAAAATTATCTGTAGTTCGTTATTATCTGTAGTTCGTTTGCAAGCAAAAGAACACATTTGGCTCGATCTTTGGCGAGTATTTTTTTACGATTAATTGCTAGGATAGGATTAATATAAAAGTCTCCAAAAAATCAAATGTTCATTTTGGATGCTAAATTCCAAACAATAAAAACATAAATCAGTCAATGAGGTACAAACTAAGTCAATAGTCCGTAATACACAAATTTCATATATCTTTTAAGTTAATGTGTTCTTTAGTTATCACGTTCACGTTCTTCGGAGAAGACAGATCGATAGTCAGTCCTTTGATGGATTTGATTCCTATTAAATTCTATACATTTTCACTCTATACACCCCAGAGGGGGAAACACCTCGAAAAGAGAATGAAATGCTTCCTGTATGGTGATTGGATCTCGATACCCTGGAGGGTACGCAAATATATGAGAGGTCTGGCTCCTCTAATCGATGACGGAACCTGCTTCCTACGGGAAGGGTTGTACCCTGACCGGTGATGGCCCTTAGGATTCAACCACAGTTCTCGTCAATGTTGTTGTTGAGGCGGTCCGTCATCCAGTATTTATTAACCGTGGGACTTCGGGTGGGTCGGAGAATCATTGATGTGACTCACACTTCTACACTTTGTATTTTAAATCTGTATTCACGATTTTTTGAACTATTCCCTCCTAAATGGTTTCGAATTTGTTGATAATTTTTACAATATTCCCTCCATAAATAATTTTGAATTTGAAAATGTTTTTTTTAAATACTCCCAGCTGAATAATTTCGAATTTGGAGATATTTTTAAAATATGTTCACCAGAATAATTTCGAATTTCGAAATATTTTTAAAATATTCTCTCTTAAATAATTTTGATTTTAAAAATATTTTTTTTAATATTCCTTCCTGAATATTGTCGAATTCGGAGATATTTTTACAATATTCTCTCCTAAATAATTTCGAATCTAAAAATATTTTTAAAATATTTCCTCCTGAATAATTTCAGATTTGGAGATATTTTTAAAATATTCCCTCCTGAATAATATTGAATTTGATGATATATTTAAAAAATATTCTCTTTTGAATAATTTTAATTTAAAAATACTTCATCTTGAATAATTTTCCTAGAAGTTGCTGTTGGAAAAAAGGGAAATTTCAATTAGTTTTTAATTAATTGAATGTTTATGAATTTTAAAAGGTAATCTATACTTTTTCTCTTATTTTAAATTATATGTATCCAAATTTTTGCAGAATTCGAGCCAGTTCTTAAGCTGGGGATATGAATCATACATTCATGCATAACCATAATGCCTTTAATTTATACTTAAACTAGCATTCCCGTACTCGGCATTGCTCGGGTAATGGAATTAGCGGGGGATAACAGTGCTTTGTGCAGTTAGTTACGAAAATCCTCTATAATAATTACTTATTACCTATAGTTTTTTCTAATTTTGTTAGGTTCCCGCCACCCCTGGACTTCTTATATATATGTCCTTTGGCCGATCCTTAACTGTGCTTAACGATCTTTTTAAAGTATTGATTTTCTTTGTAAACGCAGGCCATCCACATTTTATTTTTATACCTACGTTTAAGCAAGAAATTCTTTGCATACAACATTTTTGGGAGTTTTTTTCTGGTGCTAAAATTATTAAGCCACTTGATGAACTGACTCTGGAGGAAGCTACATAAAATTGGCCTTGTGAAAACAGTCTCCTCTTAAATCGATCCCTGCTACTTTTAATGTCTGTCCTTGTGACTTATTAACGGTTATTGCAAAGCAAACTTTTACAGGAAACTGCACTCTTCTAAATTCAAAAGGATATTCCGACGGAATTAGAGGAATGTGGGGTATTAAAACCAACTCTCCTCGAGCACATCCAGTAATTATCGTAGCTTTGATTACATACTTATTAAGTCTAGTCATTTCTTCTGGTATTCTGGTGCCATTGCATAACTTTGGTGGACAAAGGTTTCGTAGTAGCATTTCTGGTGTTCCAACTTTCAGGTGAAGTATGTAAGGTGGAAAACCCGGAATGAATTCCTTAGACGCGTAATTTTTGTTTGATTATTTTCAAAATTAATCGGGATGTGCCAAAGCAATGCCAAATTATAAAAAAAAGTTTAGTCTCATTTTTATTTATCAATGGATTAGATTTGTAATGTTAAAGAGGAAAAAGTCAATAAATGACAAAAAAAAAATTTAATGCCCAATTTTTTATCAGATTTTTAAATTCTTTCACACGATTTTGAAAAATTTATCCAATTTAATGTTAAAAAAATTGATTAAGTTATGTCGAAAAGTTTCGGTGTAATTAAATATGAAAGCAAAATTTCGCCTCTTCGTTAAAAAATTCGCCGAAAATTCAGTTTTAGAAATTCGATTTTTTAAATTGTATTGTAGCATACTACATCGAATTGTCTTTCTGTAAACATATTTTCTGTATTTTCCCAGCTAAGCATCTATTTTACAGGGCCGTTCAAGAAATAGGCACGTCAAAATGGACATTTTGTTTAAAAAAAATCGATATTTAATTTTTGCGTCGATATTTCGTAAAATAAATTATACTTGCGTGGTCTACGGTAGAAAGTCCATCCGATTCCAATGCGATATTGAGTATAAGTTGAACGGATATGTAACGATGACAATTTTAAAAACGCGGTTTTACAGGCCGAAACGGGACGCATTAGCGATCGCTGCTCCGAAAGGCCGTGTTTCACTCGGAAAGTAGCATTACAGGTTTTAATTTCACAGAAATTAAGGGATTTTAATTAATTGCTCCCATTCTAATTGATATTTCGAAAAATGAACTATCCTATAAGTTGGATCAAACTGCAACTGGTGTGTAAATCTTAATAAAATCGGTTCAGTAGTTTAGGAGTCCATTGTGGACAAACAACGTGACACGTAATTTATATATATTAAGATAATTCTATGAAAAATTTTAAAAAATTCGATGTCAAATCAATACCGAAAAATTTATGCAAACTATAATAATTATACTTTAGAAAATATCAAACATATAATGTGCTACGTTGCCTTTTCATGAAACAACTATGGCTCTTTTTTACAAGCTCTTGCAACGCAGTTTTATTGTAAAGCCGCTACTTCAAAATAGAATTCCATATTCTTGAATTATTGACATTTTACAATCTTCACAATAAGGGATCTTATATTCACGGAGCCTTAAAAATTAATTTTCAAGCATATCACATCTGTTATCATGAAATTTGAAATATCTCTGCTCATTTTTAATACATATTTACTCTGTCTCACTTTTACGTTCCATTACTTAGATGATATACATAGTAAAAAGAACTGTTTTTCTAAACCCTTATGGAAATTTTACATTTCATTTTGTCTAGACATCATATAATTTTCTGAGCCTTACATTTTCAACAATGCTCAGAATTCTAGAATGAAACGTTCAAAAATTTTCTTGCTTATATTTAGTTTGATTTTTTTTTCTTCATTTTATTGAAGATGGAAATTTGCAATTTAAATTTCACTCATTTCTTTAAAAGCTAATGTGAAGCTAACCTTCACCTTTACATTTTTAATTAAAACATATTATTTTAATATTTCTAGAGATTAATTCTGAGTTATTTTATTAATTTAATTAAGTTTTAATTCAATATGAATTGTAAGATTTAATAAAACGTATATTTAAAATTTTGTATAGCATTTACTATATGAAACTATAAATCTGATTTTAAAATGTTAAAAATATTTAGAATTTAAAAAATTCTATTTTCCCAACTCTCTAATAAATAATCTTAAAATTTGTTCCAGATAAATTTACTCTTCTCAAAGGTTAAATCAGAAGATTAATTTTAAGTTCCTTTAATTAAATTAAAGCTATAGTTTTGAAGCTAAATAAAAGCAATTTGAGGATGAAACTCCTGATTTTGAGGCACAATTAAATGACGAGAGCGACATCTGGTCTTGTTTTAGTTATTCCACATTTTCAAAAACTTAATATACCGAGGTATGATATTTAACTCTGAATAAATATAACATTTTGCTTCAGGCGAACAAGTTATTCAGGTGAATCTTTCATGAAATTGTGAGGGTCACGTATATTAAACTATTTGATGCTAACACTAAAATAGCATGGAAATTTAAATACTAATGTCTTGTTGCAAATACAGTCCATAAAAGGCATCAATTCATAAGATATGGACAAAATGTCTGAACATTATAAAGACATTTCGCAGACATGTATACACATTTTGTAGTTGCTCCTTTCTTGTATGTATGATTCACGGTAATTTCAAAAAGTTAAATGATAATCACAGTAAATCTTTAACTTAATTTTTTATCCTGGAATTACACTTTTATGTATGCTAAAGTTTAGTGTTTAAATGCAAAGAACAATATTTATTATTAAAATATTTCCAATTTAATGTACTTTCCTTCATAAAGGCTTCCATATTGTAATTAAATGAAATTATGTTAAAATCTACTAATGTTTAAAAAAAGAGAATAATACCAGATTTTTACCTTGTTATCTTATAGTTTAACTTAAAATTAATGTTAAACTATACCTTCTAATATTTAACTTGGTAGGGGGAAAAAAGGCCAATATATAACATATTGTTTGCTTACACAAGAAGTTAATTAGCTAGTTCCGTAAAGATTGTTATCTTTTATTTAGTTTTAGTGAGAGTTCCAATTTTAAAGCAAACTACTTACATCATCGAGGCGTAACTATGCAACAGTGTGGATATTAAAGTTATGCAAACAAAGAAAATAATCTGAGGTCGTTTAGAATATTTTGAGCGGACGAAGAGACTGCTAAGGTAAAGGATTCATAAAATGTGATTTGTAACCATGATTGTAACCCCATAAATAAAAAAGGCGTAGGTGAAATAAAAAGAGATATAAGAAAAAAGAAATAATTATTATTAAAAGCAATTGGGGATCATAATAGTAATTGAAAAAAAATGGAAAATTAGTATTAGAACCGTTAAATCGAATCAATTCAAAACTCTCTTTTATGATTAGTAAACAATAAAAAGGTAATGTGAAATAATTAAGTCAATTCCTACTTGGATCAACAAAGAAAATTTTGATTTTAGTTACTTTTTATTAAATAATTACAATTAATATAAATAATTTATCAAAAAAATTGTCAATTGTACTCGAATTCTTCACCTTTACGTGAAATATGCTGAAATCCTCGGATTTTAACGATTGACCTCTTGCCTGTTGATTTCAATTTTCATTACAAACTGCTAAAACTATATTTAAAGTATTGAAAATTAGAAAGATTTATTTAATTGATTAATATTTTTTAAAAAAACTGCATTAACATCAAGCGCCATCCACTACAATTTTAAAGAAATGTATTTCGGATTGAGTGGATGGATAAAAAATATTTTGTTAACGATTGAAAATTTGAACAAAATAAGGAGGAGGAGTGAACTAATAGTAGGAATTAATGATTTTAAGCAGCTTTCAGATATCGAGGACGAGAGTTGCACCCCTTTCTCCAAATTTACCCAAAACAACAAGCTCGCATGCGTGATATATTTGTCTTCAACACGCACCTTTCTAATTCCAATACAAATTGGGATCTCTGCTAAGTGGCAAATCCTTAGCTTGCCACTTAGCAGAGAACCGTATCTGCATTTGTGGAGCTTAGAAAACCGTATCTGCATTTGTACAAACAATGTAACGATACACTATACGATCTAATATTTGTCGATTACAAAGTATCATTATTTAAGTATATATATTTAAAACTCCACTGCAAAAAATGTTGAATAAAAGACAAATCTATTTTATATACATACTATTTTAGGAAATGAAAAATGTATCTTTAAGGCCATATTTCTTTTTAACTCTTCGTACTCCGAAAAATAATTAGATGCAAAGTTATTCACCTAATACAAAGATGTGTTTATTGCTATGAAAAATAGACATACATAGTCGAATTTCTTTGAGAAATTAGTCTAACGTCTCTTAACCATTACGTAGGCGCTTTTAACAATTAAATTTGAAAAATAAATAAATAAAACGTCAAAATTAAGCACAGTCTTGAATGTCGAGTCACACCCGACATCGGACTGCAAAGGGTTAATATGTAGAAGCTTAAGGGAACTGAAGTTACAAAAAATTGTAGCGATAAAATTAAATTTAATGACGTATTACATGTTTTATTAGCATTTGATGAGATTTTTTAAAAAAAAAATATTCATTTACAATTATTTTGCATTAAAAAGTTGTGTTTTACATCAAAAGTTTTTTTGAAAATGAACTGTACACGTTTTCTTCGCCTTATCTTAATTTTTATAGTTTTTTTATTGCCCGAGCATTTAAAATGTATTGAGTGTTCTGCAAATGTATTCACTTTATACCAATTAAAAGAATATTTGGATGTTAGAATAGTTCCTAGACACTTGATACATTTAATAATTACGGTCATTTTACAGAATAACTAATTTATAACTTATTAAAAGAAGAATATTCAACAAACTTTAGAAAATAAACTGTGAAATCTAAAATTAAAAGCTTTGAAAAATAAGCCCGAATTTCAAAAATACAAAAAAATCATTTTAATATTAAGGTAGGAATTAAATTAAAAAGTCGGTTTTTTTTAGAAAAACTATGAATTTTTTAAACAACATTATTAATGAATGAATTTGGCTTTTCATCACACCGTTAGAATTTTGTTTCTAGGTCTATTTTTGGGGATGGAACACTAAATTTCATATTTATATTTTCATGCAATTTATTGCCGTTGTACATCTTTTAACGCTGCTTTCTCAAATATAGAAGTGACAAAATTTCTTATAAAAATCTTTATAAATTCATATTTAATGCATTTTTTTTGTTGAAATTCGATATAATAGTTTCTAAATATACTCTACAGTTCCTGAACTAGAGAATAAGTAATATATACATTTAGAAATATTTTGTAATTGTTTTAATGCTCCACAATATTTAAAAAATGATAATTTCATGCCATTTATAGGTCGAACGTTAATATTTAAAGAATGGGTAGAAACACGGCTTATTTTTTAAGTTTAGTAACTAAATAATATATTCCTTAAGCTACTTCCAAAACAAATCATTTGATAAACTTCTAAATTAAAAGTTTTTTGGTTCCTTTATACATTTTCTCTCACCAAAAAAATGTATCTTTCTTTTCCCCATTTTCAAAAAAAAAATTTAGCATTTAACTGGTATAGTTTGATTTGTTAGATGTTTTTAATCTTTTTGTATCAAAATATTCAAAAATACAAATTTTTTCGAATGTATTTTTACAATTCACCTAGTACATAGTTCTATACCTTAAAAACTAAATGTCAAAAAGCTCGAAATTTAATTTGGCATTAAAATGTCCATTTAATTTTTATTGATAGTAAAAACATTCTTTATTTACATTCTAATATCTTGTTTACGCAAATTCAGTAATCACAACCACTTTTACATCTGTTAGCAGAAATATTAAATATTTTTTCTTTCTTTACAAATCAATATTTTGTGGTCCATATAGTATAAATATGAATCCTTTAATAGAGTCCAAAAAACCCATATACTAATAATGATCTCCCTGAATTTTTTAATAACACTACAAAATATTTTAAAAAATCACCCATTTGTTCTAAATGTTCAGAAGGTCTAATTATCAATCATTTATTAACGTACGTAAAATCAACACACGCACTATTCTAATTTCACCTTCGAATATGCGGTAGAATCAAGTCGACAATCGATATAGTATTGAGTTATTGAATCCCGATTATAAATCAGTATTTCCCAGAGTTCAAATGGCCAATGACGTCACGTTTGAACGCAAATATCCGAGAATGACAGCCCCACGTTCGTAATTCAAGAAGTTATGACACAATCAAGACAGAATTAGTCTCTAGTAGTAAAAGAGGACGAGCACGTGGATCGATGAATGAAATAAGAGAACGCCGGTCTCTGCTAGAAACATTTCGGAGTTATTATATATTAGCTTTTAACCGCGACATCGTACGCGTGCAGATTTTGATGTGTATGTGTGAGAACAGACGGTGATCACAATATATATGATCACAATGTCATTAAACCGTATAATCATGGTGCTCTCGAAAACAGAGACAGATACCGATAGAGAAATCACATGATTCACACATGTTTCGAATTGGTTTAAACTGGTTGAGGAAATATTAATTAAACAAATAATGACTTAAAAACAATTAGGATCTCTCATGATAGCTCGAAATTCTCTATCGTAAATTTCATTTTCTTTTTTTATATTTTTATATTTTAAAATTCATAATTATAACTGAAACTTTAATTTTCAATTATATCTGATATTTAGAAACTGCTTTTACCTTTGGAATTTTCTTTGCTTAGTATTTATGCATTAACAATATTATTGCATACGAAATATGCAAGAATAAAGTACAATGCTCTCCAAAAAACAATTTTTTTTCCGACTTTTCAACGGATTTTGTCCACTCAGATCTTCCTGAATGCGATAAACACATTTTTGGAACTATATCTGTTTTTTTTTTGTGAGCATGACACTATGAGCTAGACCGATGAAATTTTGTATATCCTCTTTTCTCCAAATTTGTAGATTTCTATCAAATTTCATTCGAAATACCTTTCAGAGAATCCTGTCTTCTCGGGTATAACAACTAGATGCAATAACTCCAAAATAAAGAGAGCTAGATGGGTAAAATTCGGACACAGATTTAACATTTAAAAGTGTTGATGTGTATTAAATTAGTCCGACAGTAGATACACCGTCTGTCTATGCTTTCACATGCATGTAAATGCGACAGCAAAAAAGAAACAATGTCTATGTGAAATTCAGCATGTAATTTTGTTTCATTAATTGCCATTTTGTGTTAAATTTTGGTTTGAGTGGATCCGAAAAAGGTATTCGAAAATGCACTTTAGGTTGTTTTATTATTATTATTATTATTGAAAATTAACTGTATACGAGCGTTTAGTTGTATTTCTGGCATAATTTTTAATACAATTGTAGTTAAATTTTTGTAGACCATTTTTATTCATTTTGAAAGGCAAAATAAACTAAAAAAACAGCGAGACAAAACTAAATTTTTACGGGTAAGATTGCAAAACTCTAAGTTTCCTACCCAGCACGAACAGTGTCATCGTAAAAAAGACTTTTTAAGATCAGCCATGTCGCGTGCTGAGCGGATGCTTCGTTTGTAATATCAGGCATCGGCGACAAACTCAGTAATTATTTGGCGACTTGGCAAAGAATTTGTCGAATTTGGCGACAAATTAGATAATGCAGGAAACTTCAAGAATGTTCATGATCCATCCAATAGAAAACCAGATGCACCCTGATTGGCCTAGAAGGTTCTCGACCCGCTTCCCGGGAGTTATAAAAGGTTAGCAGTGTCAAGTGTCAGGGAAATTATTAAACTAAAATCGCATTTGGAGTACAAGACTAGTAACGAGTCTACGAGAGAATAGAAAAGACACCGTAGAATGCCAGCTCTGTATGTAGTTCAAGCGAGCGTTAAACTGCTGTGTGTCCAATCCTGTTGTCTATTGTGAAAGTGGCGACATATAGTGTGTGGAGTAGTCAGTCGTGTGGTAGTGTGTCAGCTAAAGTGAGGCAGACAGTGAGAAGTTCAGCCTTTTTGGAAAGATTGTAGAGCCGCTCTCCTGCTGGATTTTGTCAGGCCACTTTGAGTACTGTGGACGATTACTACTTGTAAACTACTATCTTCTGTTGTGTAAAATTCAGTGTTCGTCTTGGCTGTATATATTCGTCATCTTTGTCCTCAAAGTCTTCGTGCAAATAAATGGTGGTGGTTGTTTTCTACTGTGACCTGCTGATTGTGTCTTCCCACCAAACGCCCACTAACCCTTTATAAATGTACGTGGTGAGAATTATTTGTAGCAATATTTAATTTGTTATTTAGATTAAAATGAAGGCAGATTATTGACCTTTATAAGTATTTTTATTTATTTCTTTCTCTCTTTTTATTATTATTATTTAAGCTCCAAAGTTTTTGAAACTATTAACAACCACACAAGCTTAGTCCGAAGCTTAATAGATAACCCTGAAAAATTTGGTTGATTGAGTTGCAGAAGAATTTTACAAGGATTTAAAAAATCCGTTAAGTAATAGAGGTTTCAAATTTTAGTCAGAAAAAATCCTCAAATTCCGGTCTTAGAACATCTTAATTCTCCTTGGAGAATATTTTTTATTGGTAAGTTGCCAGGTTTCAAAGCATGTTTGCAGAATTTAAAGAATTAAAAAGCAGTTTGAAAACCCTTTTAAAAAAATACAATTCTCATATTAAAATAAGAAATAAATCTGGTTTTTTCGTATATGTAATACAAGTCTTTTCATAAATCTTTCGAATACATTTCATTTAAATAATTTAATTAAGTAGTTGCTCTGAAAATTCTTTCAATTATCTATATAAAAAGGATATTTTTTAAATAGATTATTGTTACGATCCACAAAATTTATTTCATTTTTGTCTCTTGACATCCAAGAAGATTTAATTAATCTATGTATTTTTAACAATTTTTTATTCTACTACGTAAAAACTTTTTACAAAAGAATCCTTTGTGGATTCAATTACTTAGTCGTAAACAGTAACATTTAGTTAAATTTTTGGAGAGAAAAAAAATATATAAGCCTTTAAAATATGTTTAAATAAATAAATAAGAGAATTGAGAAAAATATTTGGATTAACTTATTAATTAAAATTAATATATTCTTAAAATTGAATTAGCTTTATAATATTAATGATATATATTTCAAACTATTTAAATATTAATGGCAATATTTCTTCAAAAAAATTCAAATTAATAAAAACTGCAAAATTAATTTCTAGACAGTTCGAATGATGAATGGATGCTAATTAAATTTAATTGAATTTAGTATCTCGATTACAAATGTTATCCTTAACAAAAACAAAAATACAAAAATGAAACGCTTTTTACAGTAGAGAAATAGTTATGTTAATGAATATTCCGCAGGAATTACATGACAGAAAATGAATATTCTTAATTTAATAATGTTCAATTTTTTTTGCTTTTGAATTCTTTAATGTAGATTAAATGCTTAAAAAGAAATATAAAGTCATTCTGTATGGAAATGCCACTATTTTCAATATTAATATTCAAATAATTTATTTAAATTATTTTAATTCTTACGAGTTATTTTTTGGCGATTAATCCTTGGCATGTAGAGAATCTGAAAATAAAATTTTCGTTTTTTTATACGGGTTCTTTCTAACCATTTGAAATTAAAATTTCACAAAGAACTAAATTTTTACATTGAAAAAAATTTGTATACTAAATTTGATCAAGTTACCTGTGTGTGTGTGTGTGTGTGTGTGTGTGTGTGTGTGTGTGTGTGTGTGTGTGTGTGTGTGTGTGTGTGTGTGTGTGTGTGTGTGTGTGTGTGTTAATTCATTAATTTGATTACTTTTTTATTAATTAAACACTAATCTTCCATCCAAAAATCTTCATTAACTCACCACCAAATGAGTAAGAGTTTGGTTTGTTTTATTCCGCTCTAATGAGGTAGGCTTAATAGGTTTTCGACCAATTATTCCAAACGATTCTGTTTATTTTCTAATTGTTTGATGCATTTAAAATAAAACATCATTAATTAATCGATTCTTCGGATTTCTGCTGAAGTACTTTTGAATTTTAAAAAAAAAGCAGAATAAAAGAAATAAAAAATTTCTAATCTATATAACGTTACCTCAACTGACGTAGAAAATTCGCTTTGAAAATTCACGAAGGCGCTGTTTGAAAATTGGTAGTTAATATTGTGATTCTGTCATATGTATATACATATTTATGTTAATTGTAATTATTTAATTAAAAATATCTAGAATAAAATTAACCTGAGTTGTTGGTACAAAGTAAATAAATAGAGCTAAGTAAGAATTGGCTTTATATAATTTTTAAATTACTTGTTATTCAAAATTTCACATAAATCTACAAACATGGAGTAAAAACAATACAAATTTCGTCTATCTATTCAAAGCCGTTTTGAGCTGTCTTTGGCACAGATAGATATTTTCCAAAAATTGTATTTCTCGAATTCACTGAAATTTAAAAACGGGGAGATTATTTGAAATCTTACTTTCGAATTTTTTGACAATGACAATGCATTCATTTTGAATGCTTCGTATGCAAGTAAGGAGGAAATTATTATGCAGTGAATTTCACAATAAACGCATTCTGTAAATGTCAGTGATAGTAACATGATTCAAAAGAATTCACTAAATGAGGTGATTTCTAACAGAGGAAGATACACCATTAAGGAATCAGACAACAACGGAAATTGTTATCTTTCTTTCTCAAAAGTTTAAGATTGGCAGATGTTTAAGAAAAACGACGTCGGTATTATGTTAGCATTATAGATATTTGTTATTCTAGCATAATTCTAGTTCATTAAAAATAATTGAATTTTGTCCAGAAATGGGCATTTCTATATTTTATCCTCCATAAAAAGAATTTTCAATATAAAAAGTGTATATAACTGAGTATGAAGGGATTTATGAATATAATGTAAAATTATTATTTTAGAAATTATTTTAACTGAGTTTTACTAATGTTTAAGATTAAAAAGTTAATTTTTAATTAAAATAAAAAATAAATTTTTCATTTTTACCCAACTTTTACAAATTTTTCGAATGTTTTTATCCATATCTTTGATCTTTTAACGCAATATATTCACGCCTTATAGCTTACGAAATAGTTTTGTAATCAATATAATAATGATTTGAGATCAAAACCATTGAAAATAATAATGCTGAGAAAACCCGAGGGAGTAGTCTTACCAAAACTTTCTCGTAATAAAGGTGTTACCATGAGAAAACGTCTTGAATAGAATTAACTTACAATAGCTGCAAAATTTCAAATTACTATTTTGACACTAACTTATAATTTTTTAAAAAATCTATTGCAAGCTGTTAGTGCCATCCTTGGCCTTGTCATTCCTGTCAATTTTTAGGTGATTAGTTTCTGCATGCTGTAAATAGTATTTGAAAATCTAATGTCCCTTTTAGATGCGTTTTTTGCATTCGAATAAAACACGTGGCGCTAGCCTTATAAGCCAGATCACATCTACGATATCGAAGTTGACTTTTGTGTTATGGTCATGTTACTCGGCTACTGGCCCTAACGTCGCAGGTTCGTATCGCGACCTTCATTCGGTTCAAACAAAAGTTTCGTTCAAACCTGCACTGAAATTTACAAAATCCCTTACTAAATTTGAAATATTTAAATAATTGCGTTTTCCGCTTAATGCGTAATGCTTACAAAATTAAGAATCGACGCACAATCAACACTTAGATGGATTTAGTTCAAAATTCGGTAGGTGATTCCAAATTATAGATGTTACTAATTCTGCGAATTTTAGCAATCTAAATCGCTTCGTTTTGTAGTTATTGTGTTAAATAATATTCGAACAGCCGAACCGACAGACTTCCACTACACGTATTTTAATAAAAATTTCATAGAAATCTGCAAATTTGGTATAAATACCGCATACCAAATTACACCCGTCTAGATCAGAACATTTTTGAGTTATCTTTGTCGTTGGCAATAAGTCGGATTTTTAACAAAAATGCGTTTTTGTTTTTTTAACTCAAAGAAGTTTAAAACAACGACAAAAAAGTTAAAAATTCGTCAAAATCTAGAATTTTTCGAAGGGTCACATTGATTCGGTAATAAAGTCTTGGCTTCAGAACTGGAGGATTCAGTTTCGAAACCGATTCCCCGAAGAATACTTTTATAAGCGGATCTGGTACAAGATAAATCTGTAGGAGGTCAAACGTCCTCCCTCTGGTGTGGTATGGAAATTTAAAGGGGTGTACTAACTCAGTGCCGTCCTCGTCATCTTACGGTGGTTCAAAATTACGTTATCTATCCCTAAATAGACCCTGATGTTGCTTTAAAAAGTGGCAATATTGCTAAACAAAAACTCGATTTTTTTTACGATTACTATATTTTCTCTACATTAAATATACCAGAAACTGAAAAAGAATAAAACGTTTTCAATCCAGTAGCAAATAAACAATATCCGATTTCTCTTCTCGAAAAGAGAATATTTTTTATAATATCAGTTGTAATTAAAATAAAATGTTTATTATTATCATTTGTAAAATAATACAATTGAACTTAATAGGTTTTCTGGTTCTAGCACAAGAGGAAAAATATATGATTCTGTATATAACATACTAACTTTTTTCATTAATTAAACGTATTATTTCCAATTATATTCATTTTATTCCATTCAGGAAAAGTAAAACTAACTGATAACTGCAAAAATGAATCAAATTACGAACAAATTTTTGAAAGCAACTGAAGAAACGCAGGAAAAACATTTTAACCCCTTAACTGGTTTATTTTCCTTACTATCTAATAAGATGACACCTTCTATTTTGAGAATATTTTCTTACTTTGATTAAAATGGAATACTTGGCTTATCCATGTATTCGAAGTCATTTTACTATTGAATTGTAATTGTTATGAATGATTTAGCTTTTGTTTACAACTATCAAAATTCGATAAATCGATGCACGTACGGCGCACGGGCAAACCGGTTAAGGGGTTAATGTTTTTATTTAATCAATTGTTCATAGTGGAATAAATAAATCAATATCAAAGCAAATATTCTTTTAGATTAAAAAAAATCAAGTGATAGTGAATTTTAATCAAAAAAGTTATAAGAATCGTTATAGAAAATTATGGCAATATGCACCACTTAATGAATGACCAAAAATAATAAAATTATATTTTTCCAATTTTCAAAATCAGAAAAGAAGTAACTTATACTTCTTCTATCCTCATCGTCGAAAGCGTAATCGTAATCTTAAATCTTCGTCGAAAAGGGTTGTTTCCTTTCGAAGCATATCTTCATCCTGAAGAGCGCTCGTATTTCATAAATCAGATCTCGAGAAGTGGCCGTGACGTCGAGTGGACGTCTTATTAGGTGATTCAAGGACGCGTCACTCAGTGCTGTCCCAGAGGATCCCACAGAGATTGATAGAGAACTTTTTATCCGAATGAAAATAATTGATCAACGTAAAAATGATGAAAAGTACGTTGTTTTATCCAGAAATAGCTTTTACGAATCAGTCTTTGAATTTTACGAGTTCAAATAAAGAGCTAGAAAAAAATGAATTGGGTTCCTGAGCTTTTTAACCGAATCAGGGTTTATTTAGCTGCATATTTTTTTGTTTAAATAGTAAAGATGGAGATTCGAATTTTCTTTTGAATTTATCAGTATCTTTTAGAAATAAAATATAACTTGGAATTCAACACGAGGTAAAAAAAATCCTCCAAAAATAACTTAAAATAATTGCACAAAAAATATTACTTACATTTACAAATATAATGATACTAGGATATTGGGAATGTTATAAAACAAGTGTGAGTGGCCTCCCCAATACTTTCTCGTATGCTCTAATAAAAATTTTGTCTATCCCTTATTCCCTAATAAAGATATTATACCCTATAATCTCTATTAAAGATGTTGTATCTCTTATTCTCTAATAAAGAGGTTATTTCCCTTACTCTCTAATAAAATTATTATCTCCATTAACTACTAATAAAGATACTCTTACCCTTACTCTTTAATAAGGATGTTATCTCCGATACTCTCTAATAAAAATGTTAAGACTCTTACTCTCTAATAAAACTTTTATCTCCCTTAATTATTAATAAAGATTTTATCTTAATTACTCTCTTATAAAAATGCTATGCCTTTTACTCTATAATAAAACATTTATCTCCCTTAATTGCTAATAAAGATGTTATCTCCCTTACTCCTTAATAAGGATGTTATCTCCGGTACTCTCTAATAAAAATGTTAAGACTCTTATTCTCTAATAAAACTTTTATCTCTCTTAATTATTAATAAAGATGTTATCTCCCTTACTCTCTAATAAAAATGTTATGCTTCTTACTCTGTAATAAAACTTTTATATCCCTTAATTATTTATAAAGATGTTATCTGCCTTAATTTCTAACAAAAATTTTATCTCCACTAAATTACAAATGAAGATTTTATGTCCCTTACTCTGTAATAAAATTTTTATCTCCTTTAATTACTACTAAAGATGTTATGCTCCTTACTCTCTAATAAAATTTTTATCTCTCTTAACTATTAATAAAGATATTATCACCCTTACTCTTTAATAAGGATGTTATCTCCGGTACTCTCTAATAAAAATGTTATGCCTCTTACTCTGTCATAAAACTTTTATCTCCCTTAATTACTAATAAAGATGTTATCTCCTTTAAATTCTAATAAAAATTTTATATCCCTAAATTACAAATAAAGATTTTATGTCCCTTACTCTCTACTGAAAATTTTATCTACCCTATTTATCTAATAAAGATGTTATTTTCCTTTCTTTTCTACTAAATATGTAATTTCCCTTACTTTCTACTAAAGATGTTATCACCCTTACCTCCTTATAAAGATATTATATCCCTTACTTTATATTAAAGGTGTTATATTTGCGATCCTTGAGTAATGTCACTGGTATACAATGATTACGAAATGTTAACCTTTGGCATGAATGTAACACTTTTACTGAATCTGTCACGGGATACTCGATGGGTCTTTGGCAATTTATCCACAGATTACAGTCATTATGGTGCGGTGTGAAGAAAGGATGCCAGATCAGACGCGTCTTCGTCGTCTGACGACGATTCAAAATTATAAAGTACGTCTTATAATAGCGTTAATGTTGCTTTCAAATGGGACAATATAACTAAAACTAAACCAAAAACGTTCACTTGAGCGATTTTATACAATACGTTGGTAATTCTGCACATTGAGTAAGGGAATCCACGAATTTGATTTTTGGCTTAAATTTGGAGAATTAGGACCGCAAATACTACTGTTTCTTTGCACATTTATATTCATTTATAAATCAAAATATAAAAAAAGAATGTCATTTCATAGTTTGAAATTAACAGCTTTATTAAAATAATGAAAAAAGTTTTAATGAATATTTTATGAATTTAAAATAAAAATTGTATTTCTGTAATAATAAATAAATAAATGAAACATTATGCAAAATAACAAATATGGGCAGCAAAAAAGGATTAAATAAAACTTCAGTTGTAACATAATGACATAATTTTTAATTTGTAGTGTGCAATTTTAATAGTTATTTATAGTTTATGTTCCCCTTGAGGTCCTTTATTAATCCGAATTAGTTGTTTCCTTTGAGGTCGAGTGTACAATTTTGATTTTTCTATAAAACAAAGAAGACTGCTAAAAGTTAAAGTCTTTTTTTACTACGGGTTAAAAACCGTGCACTAAATTTAATATGAGAATTGTACCACGCACAAGTTGTCAAAGCGGGAAATTATTCCGTGCAAAATCAATTCATTCAACAAGACGTATTTAGGTTAAAATTCGCTAAATTTATAATCTGTTCTAAAATAATAATCTGTACTGTATCAAAAAAAACTCTAGGCCTAAAATATTTGACGATGAAAAGTTTTATTACTATAAAAAATAATCTTACCTCGGGAAACTGGAGGTCTGAAATTATAAAATGCTGATTCCTTTCGCATCCAGAAATGTTCCAATGAAAACGGCAAATTGGAAGGGAAAAGTGGCTTATTCTAATATGTATCTTCTCCCATGTAGACAGGTGGTTTAAAACACTTTCCCGCACTTTTTACTATCCCGAACAGCTGTTAGTGAAATTGTCAACTTCGTGGAATAAATAAATTGCTTGCTCAGTTGAATCGTTTATCGAAAATTCGCAAGTAATAATGGTTCGAAATAATGATATGTTATTTCGTTGCAAATCAAATGATACAATTTTTTTGTTGTAGAAGTTGAACAGAAAAAAAATTTTTATTGTAAATTAGTTCTTAGATCATTCGCATTTTGGGGAAAACGGAGTTGAATTTATACCATAGTTCTCTGTGATTTACACCTTCTTAAAAAGTAAATTTGTTTTCAGACGATAATATAAAATCCCATAAAAGGAAAAGGTAAAAAGATAATATTTACTAAAAATTTGCAAACAATTTCTAGCTTCTTTTTATTTATACGAAAATGTATCGATTTATTAAGTTTGTTCGATTAATCGATTTACTATTATTATTTCATTTATTTATTTATTTGATAATTTTGGCCTGAAAAATAAATTAAAAACCATCGCTTTCATTGCTTGATGTTTTGATTTAATTATTATTATTATTATGTACATCATTTTATATCAAATTTTATATTGACATTAAATATAATTTATATATTTAAATAATTTGACAATTTTTAAAAATTCTCCAGCCAAATAAATAATATGAAAACGAAATTTTTGTGCATGAAAATTTTTGATTTCTGCATGTGCAATTTTTTTCTTTTAACTTCGCATTTTAATTTTACATCTTTTCTTAATCTTTAAGAAAATAAAAATAATCGCCGGTAACTATCTCAATTGCCTTTATTAAATTTTATATGCAGAAATCACAAAAAAAATTTGGATTCAATATTTTTTGCTATAAAATAATTATTCGTTTTATTCGCTCTAATTTTTATTTCCCTAATATAGAATTTAATAACTTAAAATAACAAAGTCAAAATTATTCTATTATAGCTCAAATTTTATTAAAAGAAAGTTAAATTGTATGAAATACAATATTAATTGTATCATATTATACAAAAAAATCTAAAAAGGTAATTTTAGCTACTTAATAATCCAAAAAAAAACTTCTAACGCATCAGAATTTCAGACTGAAAAATTGGTGGAGCATGAAAATTAAAAAAACTGCATTATTCTTGAAGAGAAATTAAACTAAAAGTTTTATTTGAAAATAATTAAAACATGAGCTTCTGAATTTTTGGAAAGAATTATTATTATTTTTTTCATTTCAATCTAATTTGCTTCATGCTTGTAAAGATCGAAATGTTGAAATCAATTTTTGTTTTACTTTCTAATTTATTACTAATCAGAAATTTTATAAATTCATCTGATTCCATTGGCAATACAATAATTATTTAGATCCTAATAAAAAATCAATTTCTTAATTTAAATTTAATTTCGATTTCTTATGAGAAGCGAAGTGAAATGTAGAGAAAATTTGAGACACATTGACGACAAGGTTTATCTGTAACTATAATAATGAATTGTGAAATATATTCAAGGAATAAAAATAATAAATGAAAAGTTTTTTAAATATATGTTTCTTTTAATGAGCAAAATTTTGGAATAAAATACCATCAAGTGGGGTTGTGAGTTTTTTGGTTAAAAAATCCATATTTGACAGACTACATAAAAATATTTACCCCTTGCTAAAAATTAAAATATACTAATTTATCGATGTATATAGTGATTAATGAAATTATTAAATGTCATATACAATAAAAGTTTCATTACTTAATAAAAATTTAAATACGTTTATTACTTATATTAATCAAATTACTTATATCAATTAAATTATTAACTAATTATAAAACTAATATTTAAGATTTTGATTTATTTAATCTATTTATAATATTTATAATATTTTATCCTTTTACTATTTTATCTTTATTTTATTTAAAAAAAAACATTTATTTAAAAAAAATTTTTTTTTGCATTTTATAATTACTTTCTGCATACTTTTTATTAATAACAAACATTACAAGGAAATATTTGCCAATTTAAATAAAAGTAAGAACTTTCTCGAATTAATTATTAAAAGAATTTTTAAAATTTTGATTTGTTTAATCTATTTATAATAGCAGTTTATGTTTTTAAAATTTTACCTTTAACCTTAAAACCTTTTACTTAAAAAGAACGATTGTTATTTAATTTTATAATTACTTTCTGCGTACATTTCAACATTCACATAAGCAAGTACCTTACAAAAAGAGCACTAACGTTCAGGGAAATCTTTTCCGGTTTAAATTAATATAATTTCTTTCTTGAATTAATTATTCAACGAATTATTACGATTTTGATTTGTCTAATCTATTTATAGTAGTAGTTTATGCTTTTAATATTTTATCTGTAACGTTCAAATCTATTTTTAAAAGAAATTATAATTTTATTTTGTATACTTATCATTAATTAATGGATTAATAAAAATGCTTAACGTTACAAGGAAATTTTTTTCCAATTTTAATTAAAGTAATAAACCAATTAAAGTAAAGTAAATTGATTATTTTTTGAGTACTTTTTTTATATTCATTGCATAAACTAAGAATCTTATAAAAGCAAAACTAATTTTCAAAAATTTACATTCTTCTGTTCAAATTAAAATTTACAAAACGTATGTTAAAAATCGAATTAATCAAAATTTATTCATATATTAATAATAGCATTCAAAAAGTTAAAAAAAAGAATAGTAAAATAATAAAATAAATATTTAGATCCCACTTCCAGCAACATAAGTGCCGCTTTTCCAATAACAGGCACCCAAACAAGAGAGATAAACCCTACTGTTGAACTATTTGCACGTCTGATTCGAAAGAGGAAAGTTTATACCCTTCATCGAATTTGCGTGCCTTCGTATTTAAATAGGGTTGTTATTCCAAACCATATGCTGCTGGGATCTTCACTCAGTGCCGACTGTTCTTTCGAATCTGTTTATTTTTCTCCCCCCATGGACGGCAGGATGTTGGCGCTAATAAAAACAAAAGGCTTTCACTTGGCGAAAATTTTGATTGTATTGTCTGTGAAAGACAGCTGCAAATTCACAGGAAGTCCATTTGGCTGTTTTCAAAAACTTCCCGCCGGGATGCCGGTTTCTCTCTGAAAAATAAACCTTGAAATTCCGGTTGAATACCAAACAAAAATCAAAAGCTAATGCAATAAACTCGAAGTAGAGCACAGTATGCCGAATGAATTTCTTATAAATTTATCAATAATGGAAGATTTTGTGAGGCTTTTTCGTATGCAGGGATCTGTTCAGATGCTTCAAGTTTTGGAAATGGAATAAGAATTTTATATAGAAATGACATGGAATGTTTTTGGAGTTCATATGAATAAATTATTAAAAAAAGACAAACAAAATAATTTTTTGAACATGTTATTGATGCTTTTATTTAAAAAAGCACTCATTAATATTTATAACTTTTTTAATTGATAACTTTTAATGTATTTAATTTACCAAGGTAAGTAATAGGTTTAAATTTAATTATAAATGGATTGTAGAAACGTATTATATAAACTTTTCTTAGAATAAAATGATAATTGTTTATAGAAGAAAACTTTCATTTAAAGTTCTGGCAATTATATGAATAAATTATTTGAATCCACGCACAGAATAATTCTTTTGATCAGCTTTTTTATTTATGCTTTTAAAAATTCATATTTTTCAATTGTTAAGCATTAATACTTTAAATTTAATAGGGAAGTGTTAAATTTTTATTTAATGATAAATAGATTTATAAACCAAATTATAGACTAATATAATCTGATTCTATAACTGATTCTAGAAACAAACTTTCGTGGAATTTTTCGGAAATCACATGAATAAATAATTAAGACCGACAAATATAATCATTATTTTGAACAGCTTGTTTTTATTTGATATTAAAAATTTACAATTTTTAACTGATATATTTTTATGCATTTAAATTCAATACCAAATTATTAGGTTTTGATTTAATGATAAATTCATTATAGAAGCAATAATAATTTTTAAATTTGCATTTATTAATTAATTTGATATTTCATGGATTTATTTATGTAACAAAATATTCTTTAGTTATTATTTGAAAAAAAATCAGTTTATTTCCTATAACGTACTCCTTTCTCGACACTTTTCAAGGCATGCATTTCTTTTCCGCTTCTAAAGATTGAAAAAAATGCTCTCTGAATCATATAACACATTTTTGGGAATCATATCTTTCAGAAAATGCAAAACTCAAAAATGTTTTGAGCAGGGAAAATAGAACTTGATTCATAGACTTCTCAACAAAATCGGAGATTTTTGTCGAATTTTGAAAACCCTTAAAATGGCAAATTTGTTGCCTCAATTGCAAGAAATCGCCAATTTGTTACCTACACATTCTGAGGTTTCAAAAACCTCAAACCAAAACAAGATCATGCTCTGACGTTATAATAAAAAGTTTAAAGTATTATTAAATCTTTCGCTACTTTAAAACAGCTATTTTTTAATGATTTATGAATTTTAATAAGGTAAAAAAAATACCTATACTTTAAACACTGCTTTACTATTATTTTAATGGATTTTTAGTCATGTGTGGATGGTGAAAAAGGCAATACAATCTGATAGGCATTTGCACCATTGATATGAATGTTCGTTTGTTTTTTTAGTACAGAACTGCGCGGGGGGGGGGGTAAAAAAAGCTTTCAAACTGAAACATTTGACATAAAACTGAATCCTAACAACATAAAAGATATTTTTCTTCGTTGCCTTTTAAAATTTTCGGCAAGAAAAGCAACGCACGTGAAAAATTTTATCGTCCGCCAGAGTACAACATTCTCCAGTTACACGAAAGCGTTAAAAAAATCGCCATTTTTCCTTTTACAAATTTCCCGCCAACGAAAAGAATGCGCTAAAATAAAAAGAAAAAAAAACTTTATTTAAAATGTCAAGTCGTCAGTTTTGAAATACTTTAACTAGGAATCATTCCTAAAGGGAACATTCTAACATCTTTTAAAACCCATTCCTTTTATTTTCTTCTAATTTGACTTTTGAAATAAAGTTATTGACGAGTAATTATTAATATTGTTGACACCTTACAAAGTAGAATCAAAAATTTAGAAGAAAAACAGTTACGGTTATTTCCAGTAAAGGTGAAGAAAAATAATATAAATAGCAACTGGTAATATATTACCGCCACATGTTACTACTTCTAACAAAGGCGAATGGAACTCGTTGAAAAAAAGTATTCAAGGCTCAGACCTCTTTACTTATTCTTTTTTTCCCAAATTTTTTAAAGCCAGATATTTTTTATTTAATTAATACTAGCAGTACTCGCAGGGTGTTGCCCATAGTATTAAAAAAATTAGCTTTAAACTTAAGTCTAACCTCCACCCGATATGACACGGGCATGTTACGCAACATCAAAAATATATATGAATACAGTAAGACCCCGCTTAACGCGGGGGATACGTTCCATCAAAGTAGAGCGTAATGCGAAACAGCGCTAAACGAGGCTATCTTTACATGTAAATATTAGGGTTAGGGGAAGATGGCTAGGAAATTGGTTAGGTATCAAATTTAAAAAGTATGTTTTTTTAATAAAAATAAAACCAAACATTTATTTCTTAAAGCCCAAATTAATACCACATTATTATTTCTTGCAAAAATAAAAACAAATTATAAATAACAAAACGAATATTCTTAAAAAAAACAACAAATAAAATTCTAAGTCAGTCATATTTAGTTAGCCTTCCGCGTTTTCAGTGTTCTGCCTTTTTGCGACAAAAGCATCTAATGTTGTTTGCCTTTTTCTTTTGCGTTGTTCTCTTAAAAGTTCTTCATAAATGGATAGAGCATCTCCAACACCACGCCTTACTTTTGAGCTCCTGTCAAAATTCGGATCATTTTCAATGAATTGATCCATTATTCCAGTTATGGTAGACAAACTCCTTTTTACAAACGCCATCGAAAGTTATTTTTGCTCTTCTTCTGAATCACTGCTGTCGGCATTTTTGTTTTCTTCTTGTTCAGTTAATTCCTTGAGCTCATCCCTCGGTTAATAAAAGGGTATCCCCGGGTTGAAATAAAAGAGCGTTAAACCGAAACAGCGCTAAACGAAACAGCGTTAAGCGGGGTCTTACTGTATATGTTTAGAAATTTTCAAAAATAGCAACAAAACAATTTTTTATAGCTCACATTCGGAAATATTTAGATTGTTACAAAGGGGTAAAAGATAATATGTCCCTAGATAAAACGCAGGCGATTATTTCGAAATGGGTTTCCTTCTTTTCGGCATAATGAGATTTGAATCGCTGTTAGAAATGAAACGTAAACAAAAAAATGTATATATCATATGTATTCCACAACTCTTGCTGTTTGTACATGCGCAGTTTGAGGTTCTGGCGCATGCGCCGTTAAGTGTAAAGTTAAAATCGCAATTACAAAACTTCCCTTTTTATTTTGATACTATTTTAATATACTAAAACCTTTCCCAATAAAAGCTTTATAAAATGGTATAAATGTCTCCAATATTCGTTTACTATTTCTGGAGTTTTTGTGGTTCCAACATGCAGAAGCTTTCAGTAGACCAATTTATACCATGTATAAATTTATGTTCAAAACATTTAAACAACTCTATAATGACTAATTGTTATAACAAAGCATTTAGTTGCAATTTGCTGTATCTTCATGAGAACTGGTTTTGTTGTCTTGAATCAAAGAGAAATGAAAGGCAATTTTAGAGTGAATTAAAATAAAAATCTAAGTAAGTACAATAAACGAATTCCATACTAAAATCTTAAAAATAACATTTTGATTTTTAAGCGATAACTAATTATAATTTGGATAAGTACAAAAGCAGGGCTTTAGGAGTTTTTTCAGTTTAGTTTTAGTACATTCAGATTCCATTTGAAAGCAGCATTAGGGGTATATCGGGACTAATCTAAAGATTTTGAGCCTCATCTAAATGATGAGGTCGACACCTGAGTTAACACCACCCACCAAATTTCTACACTACACAACAGGATAATGTTTTGTGCAAGCTGTAAGATTTTTTCATACCAGCCCACATATACGAATTATCTTTAGTAAAGCGGGTTTCGAACTTGGGTCCAATTTCGTTATTTTAAGCCTGTATAAGTTAGAAAAAGCACTTGTGTTTTTAGGCCAAACCGCGGGCCTACCGAAAAAATTTCTAAAGACTCATTATCCTCCCTTTTCAAGTTGGGCAGTCCTTAGGCAGTTGCCTATGTGTTACCCCGCCTTAAGTCAAGTTTTCACAATCTTTTCATTTAGTTTTCTAACTCACCATACAAACAAAGCTACCTAAAGGAATAGCATACTTTTATTCAATTAAGACTAGCGTGCCCGGAATAAAAGGAATACATTCTTCGAAAAATAAAGTACTCATTTGAGTTCATAATTATAATACATTCAAAGAATTCACATAACACATTCAAAAGAATTTTAAATGCTCTTTTAGATTGTCGTAATTTTAATTTAAAGTATATGAAATTTGATCAAAGAAATGCTGTAATTATTAAAAAGAAAATCGAAATTTTCATTTATTTTCGTTATTTTAAGTATATATGAGGTAGTGAAAAACACTTTAATTTTTTCGTATGAGAAGACTAGTTGTTGTTGCTGTGTGGGATATTTAGTGGCGCAAGGGGCCATACTTGCCCATGCTTCACTAAGCAAGTTGTAATATATAAAAGTAGAAGTAAAACATACTAATATAAGGTTGTTTTAATACATAAGTTAAAATCTGAATGCAGACAGAAATAAAATTATTTATTTTATGACAATGCAATACTAAAAGACAAAAAAAAATAACTTTTCTGCTTGAATGCTAGATGAATGAAATGAAACTAATGACAACAAAGATAAAACTAATGTTAACAATACTAAATGTAAATATAAAAAATAATATATTTAAAAACTAACAAAATATTTGGGTGGTATCTGTCACCCACCAAGTCTTGCAAGGTTAATGCGATGCTTTAACAAAATGAACGCGATTTAAGGTAAAAGAGGGCATTCAATTAAAATATGATTTGATATGTAGGACACTTTGGCGAAGAATATAGAAAGCATTCTAATATCCAAAAGACAGAAATTATTTAAAGGAAATGAAATGCTACTTTTCATACGAGCACGCGCGTATGTGTCTATGAGTGGTGAGTGTTATTTAGATTCGCCTAGAGCTGAGTCATGCCCTGGGTAAATTAATGGCACGTATCCTTCCCAAATACATACACTTATCCCTTTCTTAATGACTTTCCCTCCCTAAATCTAACCCTTGTTCATATCGCTCAACTATCTCTCTTCCTTGTCAACAGATGCAATGCTATACCATTTTCAATTACTAAGTTACTCATTTTTGCATTTTTACAGTCAGGAAATGGAAATATTTTAAACGTTAAGATTTTTTTCTTAATTTATATGCACTTTACCATCTCGACTTTTAAAATTTTTAAAACATATATATTTCCATTTGACTTGTAGGTATAATTTTTTTTAACATTTGAACAGGCACTGGTATCTTTTAAAGATAAATTTTAAATGTCTGAAAACATTAAAATGAGTATGTATAAATGAGTAAATTAAAGAAAAAAACCGACAATTTAATTCATTTTGATACTCTTATTGAATTTTCAATAATGCCAATCAATCAAATATACTTAGATGCATAGTGCAAATTGCTTTAAGACAAGATTTTTTGCTATACATATATTTTTTAATATTCTATTTTATTCGTCAAACAAGCAATTTTTTGGTAAAGAAAATAAATTTCCTACTTTGGAAAACTGTAGTTGTACTAAACGAATGTGAAGTTAAATTACTCCAGAACGTGATGAGAATTTCAAACTTTCTTTTCTCAATGAATTAATTTCTTATTGTATTTGAAATGTATGAGGCGACAACGTATGTAAAAATATTATACAGGGTGTCCAAAAAGTTCCCGTACTGATGATTTGTGAATTTATTTTACAAAAACAACAGGTTTAAAAAGAATTAATTTTATGACAATGATAAAAAGCACTTTTAACATAACTAAGGAAAAAATACTGAACAATATTTATAATAAATGTTCAAAATGCCCACCCCTTTCTTGGAGACAAAGCTGAACTCGTTTGCGCACGTTTTTCGAAACGCGTTTTAATATGCTAGGAGTGATTTCTTGTATCCTTTGGATAATTGCGATTTTCAAATCATCTATTGTCTGAGGATCACCTTCATAAATTTTGTCCTTAAAATATCCTCACAGAAAAAAGCCCGGGATGGTCAGATCAGGGGATCGAGGAGGCCAAAGATTTTTTGAGATAAGTCGATCGCCGACAAAAGCTTCAAACATGTTCGTGGTTTCATTACTCGTATGGCAAAATTTAATATACTTGAAAAAAAATCATGGACAACGATTTTTTTAAATTTGGAGTACGAGAACTTTTTGGGCACCCGGTACAATGCCTAAAAGTTTATAAGGGAAAGTTGGCTGTAAAAGGATTGAAAGTTATATGTATTTGTAAATATATGTAAAGAATAAGGTTATTTGTTGAGTTATTTTTTTTACTTATTAGTTACACGAATACGAAGTATAAAATATTATAATCGTCAAAAAAATTCGAACTCAATATTTTCCCAAATTTCCAAGTTTCACATCTCCAAAAGTTCGAAAAAAACATTTTTGGAATTTTATCTGTCTGTCTACGACAAAGATAATTCAAAAGTGTTCTTAATTGTTCTATACGATCTTTGCAACATATTTATATTTCTGTCAAATGTGTGGGTAAAAACTACACAGATGAACTGAAAGTATGCCTGCAAATTTTGTGGACACAATTCCCACTGGTTCTTCTTAAATGAGTTAGTGTTTTATTTGTTTTATTGTTGTTTATTTTGCTCATTTGCTTCGTTTTAAATTGTAACAATAAAATAATTTTGATTTTTTTCACCTCTTTTTTTTTTATTTAAGAGCTCGAAATATACAAAGAAAAAATTTTTGTAATTGCCAAGATGTTTTAACTTAAGATTTTGATGTATGTTCATTTTTTGCTTCCCCCTGAATCTGGAAAATAGTTTTTTGGAATCAATTCTGTATGTCTGTCTGTCTGTGAAAACAATTGCTCAAATTCTCTTCGAGTAAGTTGAATGAAATGTTGTGTAATTGATTTTCCCCCAAATTATAATAGGGTCTCGGTGGATTGGTGGTACGGTCTCGGCCTCAAAAAGGCTTCAATTTCGTGATTCGATTCTACATGAGAGCCGTCGTGTAAGCGTGTCAAGTACAATTTAAAAACGTCCATATCAAACGTGTCCCTATTGGTATAGCGAGTTGAGGGAAGGGAGATGCCAGCTCACATATCGTCCTCGTCATCTGACAAGCGTTCACAATTACGAGGCCCTTCCCATAATAATCCTACTGTTGCTTTAAAACATGTCGTTAATATAATTAAACTAAGTTCCAAATTATAAATTGACTAGTTTTGAATAAAATATATTCTGAAAAGTCTGTCTGACCAGTAGTCCAACAACACGTAATCTGCAGCTACAGAAATACAAATTTGCACATCTATCGAGAATCTTCAATGTAGATGCATGTAATATTTGGTATCAGATCTGTTGGTCTATATGCTGTTTTGTACATATACTGCAACTTATATAAATAAGCGTTTTAAAAATATGTGCATGAAATAACTCAAAAACCGCATTTATTTGAATAAAAGAGATTAAGTATGTGATCTTACAAAGACATGTGCGGTTTAATATCGAATTTTGGTTTCAGTGGGTCCTGTGAAAGGAATCCAAAATGCGTATTCAATTCTTGCACATTAACCGAATGCCAATGATCAGAAGCCAAAGATTGCTCGCTATATTACGTAAAATAGACCGATTTCTGCGAAAAAATCAATATTTCTACGCTATTGCTCATTAGTGCTATGCAATTAATGCATAATTATGCTGATTTTCTTTATTATAAAAATACAAAATATACAATTCTCAAGTTCAGGATTCTCTTAAGCAGAAAACAAACAAACCAGCACTTGTTTCATTCATGACTTTACCCTAAATCTAAATTATGTAGGGGGATGTGAAGATAACACTTGTATAAACTATGAAAAAAATTGCCGGTGTCCTGTCATAGAGGTGTCACGTCTTAACCATGATTTGTCCGTCCAGGGTATGAGTCCTGGTGTGGACATGATAGTTCTGTCTGTAAGGTGTATGAATGTGCACCTCTGTAAAAAAGGGCTGTTCAAGCGAATGTAAAGAGTGAGTGGCAAAGAATTATTCTTGGGCCTCATCGGCGCTATTTCAAAACAAGAGACGCTGATTAGGCTTAAATCGCTAACTACCTCAGAGAGCTTGTCCATGGCAAGTGCCATTAGAAACAACAACAGATTAACTAAAAATTGCAATAAAAATCAGTGTGTGTACGTGTGGGCCTGTATGCTTGCAATCGATTTATTAACCCTTTCAGAGTCAGGGTTTTCTTTCGAAAACACTTTTTTTTTCATATCCTCTTTTACTGTAAAGGGGGGGCGTCGGCCTGGTGGTAAGGTCTCGGCTATTGAACCGTTATGTTTCTGTTTGAGCAACGATTCCTCAGAATAATCGTCGTGTAAGGAGGTCTGTTTCACGTTAAATCCATCAGGATCAAAGGTCCTCCAACCAGTGTGATGTGGAGAGGGGTGGGGGCAGCTCAGGTCTAATTGCAAGGTCTGTCCCAAAATAGCCCTAGTGTTGCTTTACAACGGGACATTAATATAACTAAACAGAATTGAGTTCACTGAAAGGGGAAGGCATTGGTTCGAAATTTGAGTTCGGAATTTAGTATATCAGAATAGCTTTAGAATGTTAGCCCCCTTGACCCTAGTTGGAGATACTTCAAAAACAAGAGACGCTCATTTCGGCTTAAAAGTATCTGATGCCCCAGTGAAGCTAGTCCATGGCAAGTGCCATTTGAAACAACAACTGAAAAAATGTGAAGAGATCAATCGCACTGGGCATTTGAGTTTTAGTGAAAATTTAAGCATTTTTCTAAAATTATCAGGCTATTTCTATTGATATAGATAGAAGAATTTCACAGTACAGCTACTTGATGAATGAAACTGCGAACAATAATGTTTTTCGCGTCACTTAAGGTACTATGAACATCAGAATCAAATTAACTTGGCGTGCTTACACACATCGAAAATTCATTTCAAAGCCAATAAATTGTTTTCCTCTAAATGAATAAGAAGTCAGCCATGATAGAATATATGTAATCTTTTAATTTCATAATGTTCATTTATTTCTGTGTATTTGAAAAATGCGACAACAACGGCATCCTTCATAATGTTCAAAACATCACATAGAGGAGAAATATAGAGCAACTAAATTTGCCACTTTATGCTAAAAAAATGATTTTTATCTTTAATATTAAATTTTTACATACATTTTTATTCTTATCTATGTTTTTAATTTTTAATTGAAAGCTAATACTAAACTAATACTAATAACTCAATTCAAACACTTAAATTGCATCCATCGATGGCACCTTCACATAGGAATGTGAAACTTCAAGTATAGTAGTTTAGGCGCCATCCTTTTGAGTGCAAAAATGATATCGGGTAGGTTTCCTACTATGGATGGTTGTACTCACGGTTGTTGGATGTATCGTGACCGATGATGGTCTTTAGAACGCCAACTTAGTTCCCACCAATGTTATAGTACCAATCTGGTGATACATATTTTTTCGTGTAGTGTGTTAAAATAGCAAATACGTGGTTAACGCTTTAACTGAGCAATAGTAAAAAGTAGTCAAAAAAATTGAAAACATTAAGTAAATAAGGTATGCTTAATTACTTGTTCTTATAAATTTTTCTTAATTAATTATTCCACTATTACTAAATTTTTCTTAATTAATTTTTCCACTTAATTAATTATTTCAATTATTTAGAATTTAGAAATTTTGCATTATTTACTATCCATAAATACGAGTACGAAAGCATGCAATCGATACCGATGTAAAGCTTTTCTCTTTGTAGCTCCAAAAAAGTGAATGAAAGCACATTTTATTTTCAGCGCAAAGGGTTAATTTTTTTCTACAATAATTCTAAAGCATGGCATCGCCCAAAAGCAATTTTTACATCATTTTTTAAATTCAAAGCAATAATTTTACAGTGATATTATTTTTTACTTCTGTACATTATTTTTTTTAATTTATATAACTTTTTAATACACGTATTTTAAAATAATATTTTTCTTTGTTTTAGTTACTTCATTCATGCAAAAATACATACTTTTAATATATTATGTATTTATTGTATAATTAAGATTAATATTTTAAGAAAACATGAATGAATCAAGCCTAAACATTTTCATATTACAATGTCTGAACTTAGAACCTCGAATCTTCTTTAATCTTTTTTCCATCGATACAAAGTAATTCAATTCTATTTTAGTACAGATAAATTCAGAATCATCAAATGTAAATAACGTAATTTAAATAGATGAAAACAACCAATATATATGCCTGAGTGTTTTTATTTTCCTCTCTACCCTTGATATGATCACCAATTCTATTTCTTTAGAAAATTTAAAGTAAACTCTTTTTTTAATACATAGCTGTTTAAAATTTGTGTCAATCGAGACTGTAAATCTCTGAATCCAAACAAGTTTGAACAAATCGCAATGGTAAGAGAAAACCGTCTTTTTTCTGCCTCTTTGACATATAAATCTGAGCCATCATTTTTGCTATGAAGCACGTACCATTCCCAAAAACTTCCAAACTCTCTGGAAAGAAAAATGATAGTTTTGAGAGAGGAAAACGTTAGGGGGAAAATTTTGACTGTAGCCAAGATGAAATGCTTCATGATATATTTAATATCGTGTCTACTCTTAAAGAAAATGGTCCAAAAGAAAATATTTTAGACAGGTTTCATCTGAAGAAATCTGCTTCTATAACTTGCTCTCTATCTATCTATCTATCTCTGTCTCTGTCTCTCTCTCTCTGTCTCTCTCTCTCTCTCTCTCTCTCTCTCTCTCTCTCTCTCTCTCTCT
>JAOUZG010012033.1:563043-573637 GCA_026289955.1 Argiope argentata | reverse complement strand
CATTTTTATGATTCTAAAATTCTTATTGCAGACAAATTATAAATTTACAATGACAAAAATTTGACATAGGTATCATAAGAATATGCATAGAAGTGAGATTTGGTTAGCCGTTTAACAATTATGAGATTTCATTGTTTAATTCAAATCAAATATACAAATTTAATAAAAACTGAGTTATTTCTGTTAAGCGAACAACAGATCTCAGACCCTGTTATATATTGTCTTATTATTTCTGATAGAAATAAACAGTATATGAACCAAACTGTCTTAAAACTTTCATATGTTAACATTTTTTTTCTTTTTAAATTTTTCTTAAAAGGCTGAATGAACCGCCCTTGAATTTTGACCTTGTAAAATATGTTCACTAACCCACCTTTTTTTTATGCTAGCATTTCTAAATAGAAAAGCAACTCCTAATGAAAAAGAAAGCATTATTTTTAAGTTTAAAAAATATATAATTCATTTCACGCATTTATTCCCTTTTTAATATTGCTTTCTACCAAGCGTCCTTTTAAAGTATGACGGATTTCCCAGACAAGTTTACTATGAATTGGCCCTCCATGTTTCTCTATTTCCTGTATAAAAAATACTGTCATTGGAGGTATTATTCCCTATTGTTTCCAACTGATACGATAACGTTTTTAATAACAAAAGCGTGAGAATTTCCTGTTTAACATCCATCAACCATCGTTTTTATAAAATGCAATCAACTCCCTTTAATTGGCTAAAGGTAAATGTTTATTCTCTTTATACGAGAGAAATAATAAGGCCTTTTGGAAAGAAAAACTTTCTCACGCACTGAATGGAAAATTGGATTTATCTGAAATATTTGATGTTCTCACAATTCGTGAGTAGGCTTATATCAAACGGTTTCTATTTGGCAATATTATATATATTCATAATATTTCAAACAGATTATTAATACGATATTGCTTTTTCTGCATAATCTTATTTATCAAAATATTACATATAGCTGTAACAGATACCGAAAAATGCCTCCAATCCACATTGCCTCATGTTTGGAGACAAATTTGGAGATTTTGGCTAAGTAACAAAATTATCTGAAATTGCTTGAATCTTAGAAGATCCGATAATAACATAAATATTCAATATATTTCAAAATGAATATTAATACGAATTTGTAATATTATTTACCCTCATAATATTTTTTATGAAAAGATTATAGACATATTTAATGGATATTGAAAAGATGTTGTATCCCTTTACCTCAAGTTTGGAGATAAATTTGGCAGTTTTGGTGAGGGGAAGGAAAACTGTGAAACTGCTTTAATTTTTATGATATATATATTAGGAGCGAAGTTACGATATTTTTCTGGAAGCTTCTTTGTCTCATCACAGAAACTAAAAAGCTGAGAGAAAAAACTAAAAATTGGTTAGTTTAACTGACCACAAGTAAATAATTGGGCGAGTTCACTCTGAGTGATTTGTCTCGTTACGTTTCTCTATAACATATAAATGTAGTAATCTGTATACATAGTTGTGTTGTGACTAATGGTACTTGCCGTGGACAAGCCCCCGCTGATACGATCAGCAGATTTTAAGCCTAAGAAATGCGTCTCATTATTTTACATGTAGCGCCATCTAGGGCGAAGAGAATGACTTAGCTACACACACGTCACGACCCTTTTTAGGGGGAGGACTTCATTCATGCAAATTAATTCACTCATCTCAGATTGTAATTTAGACCTAGAACAGAGAACGATCACCTCTGACCCAGTATCCCCAGTGGTATTATTCTCGATATGCAGGATTTTATGACCACGAATAGATTTAACGAGTGCCAGTCTCCATATACTCGGGGACCCGTTGAACTTCGAACTCGTAACCTAGGGAGTAGAGTCCAAAGCTCTACCAACCAGGCCATCCCGTCCAGTATATATAGTACTGTATATGTACATTATATAAATAATTCTGTATTGTTTCCTACAGGTGGTATTTTTTGTACGCTTCATCTATGTTTTGCTACTGCGAATTTATGTTTTTCTAAAGAATAAAGTGGCATTATTTGTTGTTGAACTTTTATGACTTTCCACCGTAAAACCACTGAGATATTTTTAAATATTTTCCGTCGCCAAGAGTTTATCATATTCCAAGACATGTGCCATGGAATATATCAATTTGGCTTCCAATCTTTTCATTTAATGATTAATATATTTTATTAAAATATTCACTTAATAAATTAATCGACGTTTATAACTTATGCTTGCTCAAATGAAAAAAATCCAAGTTAAAGAGGATTTTTAAAAAACAAATACTGGACTTTATATACTAATAAGTAAAAACATGCTCTACTTCATCCAATCACACCATGCTAAGTCAATGTAATCTATTTGAATTAATTCCATCTAACCTTTTTTCTTTCCAACGGGCTTATTTTTTGTCTTACGTATTTTATTCCTTATTTCTCAACTTTATATGTCATCTATTGTTGCAAGATTTGTATTTCTTGATAAAACAATGAATAAGGTATTATTGAATGACATTTTATAAGACTTCTGAGATAGCACTTGTAGATTTCATTAAAGCATGATTGTTCAACCAATAAAAAAAAATGGAAATATCTTAGACATGAAAGAAAATCACTAATTTATTCAGAAAATAAGCCAAAGGAAAGGAGAACTAATCGCCAAGATATATTTTGGCTCGCATTTTCAGACTTTTGAGCGAATATAATGAAAACGTTGAGTTCATCTTGTATCTTTATGCTATTTTGAGGATAGGTATTAAAAACAAAGAAAAAAAGATTGAAATGAAATCTGCTATGCATATTTCAATGTATCATGACAAAACATAATTTCTTCAACGGCCAAGCGTCACGCACTCGTGCGAGTTAAATTATATTTTTATTCCTTTTATTTGCTTCATTGAATGAGTCATTTTGGTATTGCAAACGATAAAAAAAGCGTTTGTCTCACATTTATTGTTAAAAGAATATCACATTTTCTGTTTATTTCATTTCATATGATCACGTGCTCAAAATGATATTTTTCTAGGTTTTATTAACTGTAGTCATTAACTTATTTTTTTTTAATCTGAGCTTTTGCAAATGCGATGGCAATGCAATATTAAAAACTGATTTTTCGAGATTTTTGTGCATATAATTTTTCGCCTGC
Source organism: Argiope argentata (assembly GCA_026289955.1). Lineage (NCBI taxonomy): Eukaryota > Metazoa > Arthropoda > Arachnida > Araneae > Araneidae > Argiope > Argiope argentata. Next base: position 570,503 of record JAOUZG010012033.1, on the reverse strand, counting down.
TGAATTTGTCTACCTTATTCCCAAAATGACATGTTCTGGCATGATAAAAAGTAAAATATTGCGAAATTATAAGATAAATGAATCGAGTAATAGCTATTTTGATAGCACTGATGTTATGGGACAGTTTCTATTCGAAAAGTTGATATACACGATTATTCGAACTTCAATTCGTGCTCAAAATGTCATTTTTCTAGGTTTTATTTTCTGTAATAGTTAACTTATTTTTTTTAAATCGTAACTTTTGTAAATGCAATGACAACGCGTTATTAAAAGCTGATTTTTTGAGATACCCGCCCAGATAATAAAATTTCAATTCATTGCCCACACATTTTTGTTGACGCCAAAAACCTCGTCCAAAAACCACATCATGTTCTGACATGATAATATTTAATTTCAGAAGAAATATATTCCGCTGTTATTTTTATAAATATCCCACCTTCTTCTTTATTAAATATCCAGAGCTTTAAATACCTGACTCTTTAATTTTAAGTAAAAATCTATTAAACTGGAACAAAAATTTCAAACTAAAACGTATTACGAGTTCAAAATAAATAAAAGATAAAAATTAAATCTGTGATGCATTTTTCAATGTATCATGCCAGAACATCATTTCTTGAACGGCCAAGCACCACGAGCTCGTGCGAGTTAAATTATATTTTTATTCATTTTAATGGTTTCATTGAATGAGTCACTTTACTATTGTAAACGATCCAAAAAACTTTGTCTCGCATTGATTGTTTTTCAAAAAATATTACATTTCCTATTTATTTCATTTCATATAATCACGTGCTTAAAATGACATTTTTTCCAGGTTTTATTTTTTGTAGTAATCAGAAAATATTCAGTAATCAGTAGCTTTGTAATGGAATGGCAACGCGTTATTAAAAGCTGATTTTTTTGAGATTCTCGAGCAGATAATGATTTTTTTTATTTTTCGCCAGCGGATTTTTGTTGACGCCAAAAACCTCATCCCAAGAACAACATCATGGTCTGACATGATAATAACAAGTTCTCTTAAAAGTCTTCAAATGCCGAAACATATTTTTCTTTTTTAATTGATTTTTTTAGAATTCTACTGAAGAAATCAATTAATGAATCTCGTTAATTAGTGAGATCTTTGTGCTCAGACCTATAATGTATACTTTGCATAAAGTCTTCATTTTCACCCACAGTGTTGTTTTTTACCTTTTCATTTGACCTCCTCCCCCCTTCTATAAAGTAATTTTAGAGTTATTTCGATCTATAGAATTATCTATTTTTTTAGCCAAAAAGGACAAAATTTTAAAAATTCGCCAAAATAAGTATGATGTTCAGAATTTCTATACAATTTAATACTTGTTCAGAAACATGTTTAACAAGTTAACAATATTATAAACATGAACAGGCTTCTAAAAGTTTTCTTTCTTTGGAAAACTCTATCAAAATTTTAAAAAATCATTAAAAACGAAAAGCCTAACGGTACTTAACCCTAGAAAAAACATACGAAATTCATTTAAACTCGATATGTCCCGGTTCAAATAAGGTGTCACCCTACGCTTTAATATTAACTCCTCAAAGCCTCCACGGAACACTCAAGAACTGAAATGGGAGAAAATGAAAAAAAAAAACTTTTTCCCCTCCATCTCGATCCTGACAAACAATTTGGAAAGATTCTAAAGAAAGTATTGCTTCCTGTATGAGAACAACAACAAAAAAAACCGCTTCCAGCAACTTGTATTGGATTTTAGAGCCCCAGAAAAGTAAAAAAGTGGGATATATATATTTGTAATGTTAGTCGTACAGTTTTCTTTTAGTTAAAACATTTTACAAGTTTACATTTATAACATAGTAATTGACGTTTGCTTCCAGTTGATATGGTTATAATCTTTTTTATTGGTGACGTTAGGCCTAACATCAAATTGGAATTACTTTTGAGATGTCTCAAGAGCTTCAGATTGTAAAAGATAAATAAAAGCATTTATTAAGTTAATATAAAATAGTTTATATATAAACTCACGTTACTTGTGTAATATTTAATGAGATTAAATCTTACGCAATCATTATTATATCATGGGTTAATCAAACTGGAATGAGTTTGATTAATTAATGAAAGCAATAAAGATTTCTAAATATAACTTTTCTTAAAATCACATTGTTCGAGATAAAATAACAATGCTCAAAAATAAATCACAATTTTGTGTATATGTGTTTTTGTGTTTCTTGTAAAAATCTGTAGGCGTAACTTTTATATGGCTGACGCTTAAAAGCAATATAAATAATTCTAAAGCATTAAACACTTAATCATAATTTGTCTTGATGAATATTACATAAAATTTATTCTGCCAAATAATTCCTAATTACAAATGTAACAATACTGGTAGAATATATTTTTGTATCGAAAAATCCCAAACATTGAATAGATTTATATCTAATTTTAAAGCTTAAAAATGATTCATGTTATGTAATAAAAATGAAAGAAGCTCTAAATTCTAAATCTGCTACTCATCACACAGTCAACTGACCATCGATGTAAATCATAAAAACATTTATTTTATTGATGGAGATTTTTTTGTTGATGCTTATCTTATCAAGACTGTAATTTCATTTCTTACATTACACATGTAACTATGTATTTTATTTTTATTAATTCTTAAATATTGCCTATTTTTATTTAATATCATTTTCTGTTTACATCAGAATCATTCTTCATTTTATTAGTATCATCAGAGTAAGCCTATTGTAAATTTTATGTATTCTTTTTTTAGAATTTTTGGCAGAATTATTAATTTTAATTACATCATTTATTAATTTTTTTTGTGTTTTGCTAATTAATTTATTAAACATGTGTTGCCCATGTTCGTTAGCACTTACAGCTCTAAACTTAGCTTTGTATATAGTCTTTAAAAAATTATCTTTGAATTTTTGTAATATAAATATATTTTTAATAACAATATGAATGCAATTTTGCAGTCAGAAATCAAATATTCTTTTATCGTTTTTATTTTGGCAATTAATTTTAGGACAATCATTTCTTATGGAAAAATGAACCAATTCCACTCCCTTTTACAACAGACTACGATATATGATAATGATAACAAATTAAGGTAATAACACATGATGTAATAATTGAAAAAGGATAAATGAGTTTAGATGAAAGTTGTATTTGCTTTGTAGTGAAATGTAATTTGTGTGTCGCAAAGTTACAAATTATTTGAGATTAAAAGGGTTATAAAGTAATTACTTTAGTCATCTCTTGAATCTATATTAAATTAGAAATTGAACTGTGATAAGTTTATGCATTAGTTTTAGTTTTAATTTCTTTTTTTAAGTGTCTTACATCGCTATAATTTTAACCTGCCTAATTAGTTTCGAAATAAAGGTGTATTCTAATTTTTTTCCCTCTTGAGCTCTTAAAAATAGTTTCTGTTTCATAATAATCATATATTTTTAAATTTTTTAATTGCATTGTTTATTTTAATTGGAGTTTTTTATTTAATTGGAGTTTGTTTGTTTTTTCATTGCAACAGTCCAATTGGCATCCATTTTTTTTTACTTTAAAAGAATATTTCAAGATGTAAACAAAATGCATTATGCTAATGGCAGCATATTCTCACAATAATGAAGCGGATTATGCTTGCATTATATTCACAATCTTTTGGAGTACAATCATAGCTTGATATTGCTACGTGCAGGCGAGCGCCGTGGAGGTGTACCGAAGTTGGCGGCTTACGGCGAGGAGCTTCTCACCAGCCAGGTTGGTTTGGCGAAAGGAATAGTCTGGTAGCCTCTGGATCGCTCGCAGTGTTTTCTGAAGTTTCGCGTGCTTTTGGGCGCGCGTACGCTCGGCTATATAAGGGGCGGGTTGCCGTAGTTTCGGCAATGTTTCCTCTTGGAAGAGTAGCGAGCTGTTTACTTTTGTCACTTGTTGTTAGAGAGCTGTGTTTACGTTTGCTGTTAACGTTGTATTTTCGAGCTCGCTGTGATTTACTGTTTGCTGTGCTATACGATAGCTGTTTTGCAGCCTGTGTTTATTGTGCGTAAGGCTTGTATTTATGCTGTTAGTGACCTTTGACTGTTGGATTGTTTATTTTATCTGAAGTTTTCCTTTCTCGAGTCATCATGTAAATATCTGTAAATAAACTTGTTTGTTCTGTCCTCAAGTAAAGTTCAATCAATCCGAACCCGCTACACTAAAAACGTAACAATATTATAGAATGTAAACTATATTATTTGTGAATCCTTCATATTGCTCATATAAAGATATTTATCTAACCTATTATTTCACTTCAAATCTGCTAATGCGAGTTTCAAATACTCTTAAAATATATCATTGAATATGTCAAATGACATTAACAAATATTTTGAATTTGAATTATCTTGAAAGAACATTTTATTGTAAATACAGAAGAATGTTTCCATACTAAAAATTACTTTGCATAATTTATTACCTGCCCTGCAATGGTGAATAATATTCATTTTAAAATTTTAAAAACAAAGAAGTCATGTGTAGAAAATAAAAAATTGACTCCTAAAATTTAACATCAATTTTAATAATTAATATAATGGAACAAAAAAATTTCAGGCAGAAACATAATATTTAAAAAATCGTTTTTTTTGGGGGAGGGGGTTAAAATATCAAATTGATTTTATAAGGTTAAAGTAAATTAGTTAAAGAAATTGTTGTGATTTATTTTTCCACCAGCATAATTTTATAATTTAAAATTTTCTTTTTTTTTACATTCGGTAAAGGCATTTCTAGAGCTCAAGGGCAAAATGTAAATCTGAAAAATTGCATTTTAGATAAATTGTTGTAGAAATGTATACTCCTTCGAAATATCAAGGGCAATTCGAATGAATCTCTCATAATTTATTCAGTAAAATATCTGTTTGAATGTTTTACTATTCTAATTTCAATTTTTGTAAAAACACTTATGAAAATTTAATAAATTCTTGAGATGCTTCCAATAATTTAAATAATGATTAATTTAATTAGTTATAGGTAATTTAAAAGCATTGCAACTGATCTGCACTTTCTATTGTGTTGTTGTTACTTATGGCATTTGCCTATTGACAAGGATGCAGCAGCAGATTTAAGTCGAAAGGAGCGTCTCTCGTTTTCGAAGTAGCGCCAACTGGGGCCAAGAGTACGACTTAGCTACACACCCACCACATTTGCTTGTACAGCCTCTAACAGAGAGGCACAATCATACATCTCACAGATAGTAAACAGAATAACAACCATGCCCAAACCGGGACTCGAACCCGGGACTCTCCTAACACGAGAAAGATGCGCTACCTCTGAGCCAGAAATCCGGCCTTTCTATAAAAGTAATAGGAACAATGCAGAGTAGTGCCAAAAACGTCGCCAAATTTGGCATTCCATGATTCATTCTCGTTTTGTAACTTATTTTAATAGACTGTCTGATATATCTCAATTACTAAGTCATATCTGCCAATTCATCAGAATCAGATTCTGTAAATTTAATCACAGTAACTTGCCGAACAAATTTAAAATGAACCAACAATATTCCCAACTACTAAAATATGTTTAAAAATAGGTCAGATTAGAAAAAAGGTGTTGTTTAATGCAAAACGAATCAAAGATCATCCCTAGGCAGGAATTCAAACTAAGGTGTGTGTTTTCTTGTAAGGAGTTTGATTTTCGTTCAAAAGTATTCACCTCAAACACGGCTACATTTTCTTAACATGAAAATTAAGCTGTTGATTTTTTTAAGGTAAAAAAATTGTAAATTTGTATTTCTGACTTTTAAGCAAAACTAATGATTTTTAAGTAAGAACTGTAATCATTTGAGGAGTCAATTTCTTCCCAAATCAGAAATTTGAATATGATTTCGTCAGCGTACCTGCATCTCCAAAAGAAACTGTGATGACTTAGCAGCAGAGATTCGAATTCAAAATGACGGGGGATCAAGTAAAGTACTTGATTATTCCATCAGTAGACCGGCTGTTGAAAGAATCAGTCAACTATCAGAAGTAATGTTTACCCATAATCAAGTTCAGTCAGGTATTTGAAATAAATTGAACTAGTTCGCGTTCTTTCCAATATAATAAATTTTCAATTGTGAAAGATTAGAAGAGTTACCGGCTCAGACACCCGTCTCGTCATTTGATTTGTACTCAAAAATAAGAGAGTCGTTACAAAATAGTTCATATGTTTCTATAAATGAAAACATTTAATTAACTAAACAATATTTTTAAAGAATTTTAAAATGTTTAGAAATTTTATTGAAACTTACAGTTGACAGCTTTCATACGCTTTATAACAGATAAAAACAATATAATCTTACATCAATGAAAAAACATGTGACGTTGAATACTTTGATTTCACAGAAAAAAAAGAGCTAAGTAATTCATTTTGAAATAAAATCCATTAAAAAAATATCTGTGAAATTTAACTTCTTCACAATTCCAGTTCTTGCTTCACTAGACGAAATCCAATCTGCAAATCTCATGAAATTCAACCAATTCGCGGCCCTTAAGTACCCAATAAAAAAAAACGTAAGAAGTAATCTGAGTGTATCAAAAAAAAATCTCTCAATTCACGAAAACAATGTGTTGGATTCGTAAAAAGGAGCATATAAAAGTTAGCTTTCGTTTTTACGTAATAGAGATCAGAATTTTTTTCTTTTAGGTTAAAAGTATTTTTTTTTTTGTTAATAGACTTTTCACCCTATAGAATTTGGATTGAAGCCATCATTCAAAGTGTGAACTTCTTTTCGTCTAAAGACATTGAATTTTATCAAGCATGTTTTCCCCTTTATATGAAGTACATAAAAAATACGGTAACTGTAAAAAAATTTTTTTTTAAATATTTAAATATATATCCCTATTCAAAGATCTCCCTGTGTTCAAAAAATTTGAATTTTTGTATGTCCGTCTGTCTGGAAACTCGATTACAAAAAAATTCAATTCAATATGAAATTCGGAATGTGGTATTTACCACACTTTACAGATTTCTATCATAATTCTTCCAAATTCCTAACTCTATCAAATTTCTTAATTTTCTAAAATTATAAAAATATTCCTGAGAGTATTGGCAATTTACACAAGAAACAAATAATATAATAAACATTTTTTAAATCAATTCCTACTTAGATTATTAGAAAAAATACAAGAAGTTAAGAAAAATTTTATTTTAGTTTCTTTGTATTAAATAACTACAATTGTTCTCATGTTTCCCCTTACAACGGAAGGAGGGGTGCAGTAGCTTCTGAGGGTATGGACCCCTGAACACCCGAGGACAAAAGTCTGACTTCTAGCTCACTCACGTCACAAACCCGTTTTACGAGGAGGACTTCATTCACTCGTACTTTAGATCTGGAACAGAAAACGATCACCATTGACCCAGTACCCCCCCCCCCAATGGTATTACTCCTGACATGGAAAACTTTGTGACCACGACAGATTTAACATCAGCCACACACGGAGAGGCGTCGGCTGGCAGGTTCGAACTCGCAGCC
>JAOUZG010012033.1:521016-555238 GCA_026289955.1 Argiope argentata | reverse complement strand
GTGTGTGTGTGTGTGTGTGTGTGTGTGTGTGTGTGTGTGTGTGTGTGTGTGTGTGTGTGTGTGTGTGTGTGTGTGTGTGTGTGTGTGTGTGTGTGTGTGTGTGTGTGTGTGTGTGTGTGTGTGTGTGTGTGTGTGTGTGTGTGTGTGTGTGTGTGTGTGTGTGTGTGTGTGTGTGTGTGTGTGTGTGTGTGTGTGTGTGTGTGTGTGTGTGTTATCTAAAAATTATCTCGCAAACTTTTTGTATACCGCATCACATTTTTCATATTAATGAAAATTACTGAGAGCAATTTAAATCAATTTTTTCCTTGTATTTTGCCAATTTTTCCTCGTTTATTTACAACAACGAGTAACTAATAATTAATAAAATTTTATCTTAAGTATTTTGAAAAAGGTTAAATTTAATCAGAGATTTTATTGTGCTGCAAGCACCAATCATTTTACAATGAATCACCTTTTCTCTGAAAATCTTATTTACGCTAAATTATTTACTAAAGTTTTTCATGCCACTGATTAAATCTCATTTTATTTGCAGTATATAAACAACAACCTCTTTCAACCTTAATAAAAGATATATGCATGTTAGAGGTCGCTATAGAACAGTCAGTTATTGCATAGTGAAAATATTTATCTTATTATTATGTTGTTGTCTGAAGGAAAATGACGGACTTTATAGTTATTTTCAGATATTTAATTAATGGCAAAATTAAATTATTTATTAAGAGTAAATAACAGAAAAGAATTCATTATCGTGTAATCGGTTATCGACAGATTTCGTCTTAATTCTCATAAAGTCAGAAAGCATTTTCAGTAAAAACACTCATTCGCTGACTATTTCCTGCTACATCAGGTCCACGTATAGAATTAATGCTGTTATTTTCCGATTAATAAAGCTTTCTGGATTATTATGGATAAAACTAATGAAATATTGAAGGAACAAAATTCCTTAAAGTTAATCATTGTGTTGCTTTCAAATGGATCTTACGAATTCAATGGGAGCTGGATGGGGGGGGGGGTAACTAATCACAAGTTTTCTTGAGGGAGATTCAGATTTTTGGAGAATACTTGACGTGGGGAATTGGAATACAACATTGACATTTTTTGAGCTCTAATGGGTGCTTACATCGGAGTTGTTTGACATAAGTGGTTTTATTAAAAACTTTATAACCATGTTTACATTATATTGAAACACATATCTAACAAATTATAATATTTTTACGGTAATTTACCACCATAATTAACTTTTTAGCCAACACAGATTCCTCTTTCTGAATACAATAAATATAAATGTCACATCTTAGGTTCTGAATGTCAAACTGAAGTGAACGCATAAATTCGTAATAAGCGCCATACAAATAAGCCCACAATAGATTTCTGGCCCACTTTACACGACAGTACACAATTTGAACTATGTCTAAAAATGACAGTTTTTTTGCCAACTGTTTGAAAATTTGCGGAGGAGGAAGTGAGCAGTATTTGACCACTTTGGGGCTAATTATCTCGAAGAGAATATCAGTTTGACAGATTCGATCAATGCAAGAATGGACCTTGCTACCATCCCCAATCGGTATGGTAGCAAGGTCCTTTCTTGACCACAAATATATCGAACAAATATCGACAAAAAATCCTGTCGATACTGCTAAGTTCAGTGGTGGCGGGGTGGTCAGCTGTAAAGAAGAAGTACACAATGTGAACTATACTGAAGATTGGACACACTAGATTCGCCCACCGATATTAAGGGGGGGGCAACATCATTTTTCTCAATGTGTAATAGTCCTATGTTTTTTTAAACATTCTTGTGGAGTGTTCACAGTTTTCTATCTAGCGTCCTGTATGTTTTAGTAGTCTCACCCTGAATTGGGCGAGTTGATTTTTTTAGTTTTTTTAAAAAAATATTTTTTTTACAATAATATTTAATCATCAATCGTCCTTTTTAGCACAGTACCTTACCTTACATCATTGTTGCGCTTTTTCATGACTCACGGATTTACGCTTTTAGACACGTGAGTTTTATAAACATTTCATATTTTGATTTTATTGTAAATGGATACAAATATTTTAAACTTAAAAATTTGGGACAGCTTAGCTAAAGATGGCTTTTGTGCCATAAAACAAAAAACTGAACTTGACTCAATTCTGTAATTAATGGGACATTTTATGATCATCTTGTATTTTTAATTCCTCGAATAAGACGCGTAATCATTGCAGCTTTAAATAATTGATCAGATGGTGATAGTTTCGATTTTTTTTCTAAAAACATTTATGCTGTAAGCAGGGCCAAATGAATGCTCCTATGAATGCCTCAGAAGCCATAAATTAAGCATACAAAAAATACGACAATACTTATTTCCAAAGACACTCTGGTTGTAAGAATAATAACTAGCTTTGTTCACAAATACTGGCGTGTATAAATGACACGCATATAATTCCTATTAAGATTCGAGGAGATTCGGTTTCTATCAGAAAGCTGAGTTGCTTTCTCTCTTCGCATATTCTTCGGCCTTTATTTAATATTCTTCAGTCTGTTGACGAAGGGACGACACAAGTCTAAGCAACTGTGACCGATGGGTCTAGACGGCGATAGGAAAAAAATATTCTCATTAATTTCATGCATATATTTCGGTTATCTTGTGAAGTACATTTTCGTTGCTTGGTTTCTATGTAAATGGACATCTCCGCATAATAGATATGAAATGATCGTGATACTTATCGGATTCATTGATATTTATATATTAAATAGGAAACAAAAATTTACGTAGTTTTTTCAGGCTTAAACTTAATAAATAGCAACTAAATAAAAATTAATGAAAAATGCCGGCGTCCTGGCATTGGGGTTCACCTTGATCCGGGCATCCCAGGTTCGAGCATAGCTGTTCTATATTTTATCTATAATGTGTGTGAATTTGTTCCCTTATAAAAAGCGATTATGCAATTTAAGGCGACCAGGGACCTTTAAAATGACTTTTTGCAATTTGCATCTTAGCAATTTGAAATTTTACAGAAATTAAGAGTAACACAATAGGAGGTGACACACAAAGTTTTAAAGCATTGTATCAACTTATTTATGAGTTGGGCGGGGTGGTAACATAATATAATATTAGCGATAAATAACGTTTATGAAAAATGTTCCAGGCGCTCCAAATTTGTTCGAAAGGATACAAGTTTTTATTATTACTCACTCTAACCCTTTTGGAACAGAAGTTGGGATTGATCTATAAATTTAAGTACGAAATATCAAAATTAACCAATATAATAACTTAAAACAGCTTATTTTTTGAAAAAAGTTTAAGTAATTTTGAGTTAGTACATCAGTTATTTTTGATATTTAGTACTTAAATTTATAGATCAATCCCAGCTTTTGTTCCAAAAGGGTTAGAGTAAGTAATAATAAAAACTTGTATTCTTTCGAACAAATTTGGAGCACCCGGAAAATTTTTCATTGAAGTTATTTATCGCTAATATTATATTATATTACCACCCCGCCCAACTCATAAATAAGTTGATACAATGCTTTAAAAATCTGTGTGTTATCTCCTATTGTGTTTCTCTTAATGCCTGTTAAACTTCAAATTGTTAAGGTGACAATTGCAAAAAATCATTTTTAAGGTCCCTGGTCGCCTTAAGTCGTATTCTTGGCCCTAGTTGGAGTTACTTCAAAACAAGAGACGCTCATTCAGACTTAAAATTGATGATGAATCAACAAGTTTGTACATAACAAATGCCATTAGAAACAGTTACAACAACAGATTAATGAGAGATACCAATAAAATATCAGTGTGTGTACGTGTATGTGCTAGGAATCGATTTATTAACCCTTTTTAGGGTCTGATTTTCTTTTGAAACCCCTTTACTCATATCTTCTTTTACTGAAAGGTAATAGAGACATGGTGGTAAGGTTTCGACCCGAATCCATCATCATGTAAGGAGGTCTGTTGTACGTTAAATCTGTCATATCCAAATGTTCTCCCACTGATGTGGAGAAGAGGCGTCAGCTCAGGTGTCTTCCTCTTCATCTGACCGCGGTTCAAAATTACGAGGTTCATCACAAAATACCCCTAGTGTTACTTTACAACGGGATGTTAATGTAACTAATTTGGACTAAACTTACTATAAGGGAAAAGCACTGATTCAAAAATTGGGTTTGGATGTTCAGTATATCAGTAGAATAGCTTTATAATATTCCTTTAATAAAATATTAAATCGCAATAGTCAGTCAATTCTTTGAAAATAATTTTCAGACTTTTTGAGTAGATGAATACTAATCACTTGTCCCCACTTGTTTGTTAAAGCCATATGCGGAAGGTCATGGTTATGTCCTTAGTGTCTCTTCTTTTTTTCTCTCTCTCTTTTAATTTCTTTTAAAATTATTCAACTTAAATTAAAATTTTACAACTCTTTTTAATTAATAATGTGATAGCATTTTTTTACAAAAATAAATATTTATTCTCCAAATATTTTTATTATAATTTAATTTGCAAATAGTTTTAATTAATAACGTAATTTCATGTTGTTTATAAAAATAAATGTTTACTTTCCTAATATTTGAATTATAATTGAAGTTTTAAAGAATAATTATTACAAATGTAAATGCAATTTTTAAAAATTCAAAATTAATTCAATTCAATTTACAGTTGTTTTATTTAATATGTTACTTTTTTTTTGCTTAGTCCGAGCGAAGCAACCATTTGCAATAAGGGAAGGGCATATTCCATATTAAGGAACATCTGCTTGTTGTTTTTCCTCTTGAACATATAATCATGTGTAGCGATCCTATTGTTGCAAAAAAAAAACCCTTTTTGTTTGATTTCATAATATATGCATCGTATTCATTTTTGTGCAACTATGCTTTTGTCATCGTTTCAGTATAAAATGTTGTTTCTGATTTCTGAATTTCATGTCTCTCGGAGGATTTCTGGTGGATTTATTGGCAAAAAAGTACCTGTTGCTTAATTTTTGCACACCAATGTAATTACAGAAACATTTTCTGATTTTCATTCTTTTAGAAGGGGCAATTTATAAGTACGGAGTATAGTTTGATAAATTGATCTTGTATGAAAGAACACTCTAATAAATAAAAGGCAAAGCTGTTAAATCAATCTTAATGATTTCCCTATGGGAATCAATAATACTATTGGGCTATTAGTTACTCTTACGTAAACTGCCTCTTTTTTTAAAAGAAATGAATGTGAAAAGTAATATATGAAGGCTTCGGAAGATAAAAGAGGGTTCTTTTACATTGAATAATTGTTGGGAAAATGAAACATCAATATAAATGGATAGTGGCAAAATCAATGTCTAACTATGCTCTTTCATGGATGAGTTTCTGTTTTTGTTTATAAATCAAAATAATTCTTAAGGAACGAAACTGAGAGTCGAAATTCTTTTGGTAATTTTAAGAGAGAAATCTTTTTTTCTTCTTCAACTTTAAAAAAAATTATTTGGAGATATTAAAGTATATTTAAATGTATCTTTTTCAAATTCTATTGCTTAGAATATATTCAGCGCTATCAGTTTTTAGGATTTTCATTCTGTAAGTTTGTATTTATAGGAGGAAAATATATAGAAGCTTTGATGTTACTTTTTATAGTGTGTTTGAAGGGGGGGTTACGAATATCCAAAATGAATGGCTTTTAGCTTAATTGATAAACCATAAACTACGTAAATATGTGCAAAAAATTGGACCTTTTTTTTATTCCTTGTTTTTAAAATACATAACTGGCACAAAATGTATATTCTATCAGAAACTGCTTACTGATTAAACAAACCAAAAATCAGACGATTTTTTTCAAAAGAACAAGAAGTCTAATAATATCGCTCTATTCCTCTATTCTTTCCAAAGCGTAGGCGGAAAACGATTGAGCCTCCATTTATATTTTATTTCAAACTGATTGTTTAGTGAAATCTACTTATAGTTATTCGCCCTAAAATACAGTATCCAATCAAATGATGAAGCATTTCTTCGATGCTGTATAGCATCAAAAGTGTTTCCTTCAATCTCTTTTGATTTTTACCAGTACAATGATTGCATTTGATTATTCTCTTTTTTTTATTAAACTGTTCAAAAATTCCCAATTATTCAGCTTTCTATAAAGCTTAGTAGGAATTTAAAATCCCCTCAGACATTCGTTAGGTTGTAATAATGCATATTTTGAATTATTTAACATTCTTTGAATAGTTAGATAAGAATAGAAGAATGCGCGTCATAAAGAAATAACACAAAACAATCTTGCTAAACTATAAATATTTCAATATCAAGAAAAGAGGAATAACTGAACAAAACAACAGAAATAATAATAAAAGAACAGAAGAATCCAGATTGTTCTGGTTGCATTATTTCTCAGTGGAATCAGATTATTCTTTAATGGTCACAGTTTAATAAGAAACACTCATAATTAATTTTGTTATCTGTTGTGTTCAGAACGAACGCATTCGTCTTTAAATGCCAAGAATTGCTTTAAATCGTTCTATATAAACTTGCTGATAAATCATTAGCGATAACTTTATAATAGTTTAGGCCTGAAGGATATTAAAATTCGTACTTGTTTATTTTTATTTGGGTAATATCTCACCACTGTAAAAACTTGTAAATGAGCGAGATATTTTAGATTGTAAATTATCTACATTTTTGCCAAGAATAATTTCAATACGTTTGTTTGCTTCATTTCTAAATTTCAAAAAAAATACAATGTCTTTAGAGCCATAAAATGTAATTTTTAGTTCTAGTAAAATGACAAGATCGGTTACCCATTCTCCAAATATTTAGAACCTTCTGTAAACCTGAAATAACCAGTATTTAACCAGTTCTCTAGGGAAAGTACCTCTTCAATGGCTTTATCTCTAAAACAAAGTATTTTCCCTGAATAAAGTCAATATTCAGGTAGTAAATTTCTATTGTCAGAAAACAAAAATCCATACTGCTTTTGAAAGCATGGAGTTCAAAGAAGTAGTTATTGCACTTACAGTTCTGGTAATCATTGTTACAAGTAATCATAATGGAAATTTTAAAAAACCCTCGCAGTTAAAATTAAAAAAATTAATGTAACAGGTTTTGTTTAAAATTTTGTGTTGCGATCTCTGCAACATCAAAAAAACTAGCAATTATCGTTCTAATGAAAATTCCTTAGCTTCTCTGACATAATATACGGTATTTTCGTAAATTTTAAAATATAGTAATGTTCCACGACAAAATTAAATAATCAAAACTTTCTACATCCTGCATTCTAATTCCTTTATATTTTTCTAATTTTTTGAATTCATTATTCGAACTTTTCTCTCTAATTTAAATTAAGCCTTTCAAACACCTTTCTTCATTCCCTTTTAATTAATTGTTTTCCTACTGATTTCAAAAATGATCGATGGGGAGAAGTTTTGCTTCTTCACTTAATTGGCAAAAAGCCAAATTAAGAAATCAAGAATAGTAAATAAATATAACTTGACTGCTAATAATCGTTTGTAGAATATTTTTTTATCTCTGTTGTTTTTCTTCTTTTTTATTTTATTCGATTTTTATCGTCTGCAATTAACCAGACAATGGTTCCATGATAATAAGTGAATACAGAATTCATGTGTATTTTCAAACATTTTATCCTTATGCATATTATTATTTCAATAATTTTTTTAGTTGAAAATCTTTGTAAACAGTTCATTCAAACAATTTCATTTCTATTATACTTGTAAATTTTATACATGATTATTTTTGTTTTTATTTTCTTCTGCAAATATTTTGATATTTAAATATAATTCCCTTAACATGCCAACCAAACCGTTTAGTGACCAGAATGGTCACGAATACGAAGGAATGAGAAGGCGTTCCGTTCTGTTCTGTTCTGTTCTGTTCATGAAGATAAATAAAATAGAAAATCAGTTTTATTTTTCTATTTAATTTACACACTTCTATTTTATGTTTTTTTATTTCATTATCAATAATCATATCACAGAGGGATAACGCCATAAAAATTATGTTTGTAGATAAATAGATTTTAGTTATTTTTATTTATGTGATAGTCTAACTGAATCTTCCAAAAATTAGACTCTTCAGATAGCTGGGTTTTAGTGGCGTGATGTCTAGGGTTTTTTTAATATTTACGGGTTAGTTTCTAAACCAAGATTAAAATAATGCAAACTAAGGATGAAGAGACTTCTTTAAAAAAATTAAAGAATTTATTTTGAGTTAAAGGGGTATATTTACAGGGGGAGTATTTACAGGAAAATAATAAAAAGAATTAAAACATGGAGATATTAAATAAACTGAAAGTTAGATTATTTCCTCTAGGAGGACGTTAGAGATAGGGAAACATTATGACTGAAAATATATATTACCACGTAGCCGCATAGCTTTGCGAGCGGGAACCGCTAACGTTGGAGACGTCTTTCCTTTTCGGATGTTAGTGGGGCCTCTGGCTCAATATTAATTGGGACAGTTTTTCAAAATCTCAATAGATGGCATTGTTCTGGAATGCTGTATTAATTATAAGTATCGGCCTCTTTGAAATGATCTAATATTTTATAGCTCTTGCTTTGAATTAAGCCTATCATCGGATGTTGATAAAATAGAAATGAAGCAGATTATGGTTACATAAAACAGCTCTGCTGGATATCCTACATTTATAATTTCTTAAAATTTAATAATGAACCTACAATTTTTATATGATTGTTCTTAGATTCCCTTGGATAAATGTCGGATAAAAAAAATTTCAGAAAACATTTATCCTATATTCTTCAGTAAAAACAAGTTCTAACAAACCAACCATCTTGTATTACCTGTTTTGGCATACTCAGCTTAATTTTTGAGACTTATTTTTTAAAAAAAAACAGCAAAAAACGAAAATATTTAACATAGCAGATCTTTGTTATAGTAAATTCACTACTGTACGAGAGAAATAACCTCAGATAAGCAGTTTGATCAAAATCTAGTTTAAATTAAAAATAAGTTACCAAACATTTTTTCATCTCTAAGGGAATTGAAACAGAACATTCATTAAAATAAATATTTTTTTCGTTATTCCACACTAATTAATGAGAGTGCAATGCTAAAATCTTTTATATTTCTCTTCCATTAAAATGTCAAAATTAATCAAACTTTTGATAACTAGGTAGTTTAACTCTTAATCCAAATAGTTCCTGTAGCTATATTTAAAATTCCTTTTAACTAAATTCCTGAGATTTTTAATATTCTAAATTTCCTATTTTTACTCTCAGTCTAAGTCTAAATGCGCAGATATATACACTCAGAGCAACATTGAAATTAAAGAAGATCAAAGTTTATTCAACTTATATTACTAGCAAGCTAGCGTGTGAAATTAAATTAAACTTTGAACCACTCTACCACTTTTTTTTATATTTATCTTTTTTAATATGTTTTACCAGACTGCTTTTATTAGTATTAATATAATGTTAAAAATATGACTAAATCGGTTGAAAATGACCTTTCTTAGAATTCATAATTTGTAACCAAAGTCTGCAATAACAAGGCTTGTGTTAAACATTTATGGGGAAAGTTAACTATAGGGGATTTTTTAAAAAAATGAATAGAGCAATGGATATTCTATTTTTAATTAAAAGCAATTGACAAATTTTTAAGCTATAAAAGATTTTTGTAAATTATAATATTAATGTAGGCCTGGAAGCCCGGTTGGAAGGGAGTTGGATTGACATCCCTTAGACTGCGAATTCGAACCCGCCAGCAGAAGACTCTCCGGGGGGAGCTAGTGCACGTTACATTTGTCGTGGTCACAAAGTCCTCCATGTCGAGAGTAATGCCACTAGAGGTACTATGTCCGAGGTGATTGTTCTCGGTCGGGCTCTTTACCCTATTTGGCACTACTTCAAAAACAAGAGACGCTCCTTTCGGCTTGATCAGCGGGGGCTTATCCATAACAAGTGCCATAAGTAACAACAACAACACTGTACAACATAATAGAATGGGGTCCGAATTCGACCATATTTGGCACAATTATGTAATAAGTATTATGGTAATTATATATAATATTATTTATTAATATAATATTATGAAATAATTATTATGCAATAAGTAATAAGTAAGGTGAAAATTCAACGCTGGATCAGCCACATTAACTCAAAATGGTCGTGGAAAATGTGGACAAAAAAATACGTATGTACCAGCAAAGCTGTGAAGACCATTAGCCCAATATGTTATTATGTATATAACACTATCCTGTGTACTTTATTATCCCATAAAATTTAAATGAAAAAAAAACTATGCTTTTTATTTAATTCAAATCTTGCGTTAACACATTGTTATATAGTGTAATGACTCCTTTTTTACTAACTCTAAACTAACAAATGTCTTTAATACGGTTTCTGACAATATACTTCACGAATGGTGGCAAATTCAAATCTTGCATTCATTTAGGGACACCATTTATATATAAAACGCAATAAAAGAGAAATTTTACCAGATACAAACCATTAAATGTTTCATATTTGGTATAATATTAGCCGTCGTAATGATTTCCATCACAATTTTGTGATAATTCTCATTAAAATAAAATATTTTATAATTAATTTATTGCGAAGAAACTAAACAACAAATTGAAAATTAATGAAATAGTAATTGAAAATGTCTAAAGAAACCTTTTTAAATTAATTTATATTTAAAATATTATAAAGCAATTTTTTAAGTATTTAAAATGACTGCCTTCATATTTGTTAAAATGGAATTTTTTTATTGATTTTTTTCTATTCTCTTTCTAATGAACTAGGAAGAGAAGATTTGATTCCTTTGTGTATTTTCGATGACAATGCATTACTTTATTTATTGTAGAACTGATAAGTTAATTGAATTATTTAATTAAACTTTGATTATATGCAAATGAAGATAGGTCACAACGAATTTCAGAGAATTAAATTTTCTAGGATCCACATGGTAATAATAAACCTTAAATTAAAGTCTAAAACAGTGCAAGTTATTTAAATTTATGAAAATTCTAAATTTTCAATATACAGTACAATAATACCTGTCTTTTTTTTTAAAAAAAAACGCAGTCAGTTTAATTCACACATAAGATTTGAATATTTATAAACGTCCAATTCCCAACGTCAAGAAACTCAGAAAAGAAAATTAGAACTACCGTTAGTGAATATATTAAGGAATAAAAACTAGGTAATAGTAAATAGGATATTTTCAAAGTTTTCTGTCGTTGAAAGCTTTGAAGAAAAAAAAATACTTATTAAAACCCTGCAGGAAAAAAAGCAAATGGGAAAGAATGAAATAGCTATTGAAAATAACTAAGGAAACTAATCATGAGGAGCATAACACAATAGATGAATGTAAAACCACAATAAATATTAAGAGGAAAAAATTATTCCTTATGTAAAAATCAAAATACTTCATAAATCAAATTATAATTCGAATTTATCTTATTTATTAGGGCATTTTATCACGGTCTCAAAGAACTAAGAATTTTGCCTTGACTTTCTAGATTTTGATTTTAAAATCTTCTCCTAACTTAGAATCGAACACTTTTTTAGAAACTTGCTTTTCTTTAATCATAATAGAATATTGTCGGCATCCTGTCATAGAAGTAGCACGTCTTCCTCGTCATATGGACGTACCGAATTGGAGTCCTGGTCAGGGTATTGTTGTTCTTCTTTGTACTATCTGTGAGGTGTATGAATGTGCCCCTTGTAAATAAGGGCTGTGCAAGAGTTTCAAATGTGATAAGTGTGTAGCTTAGACGTACTCTTAGCCTTTGTTGGAGCTACTTGAAACAAGAGACACACCTCCGGCTTAAAAATTGTTGACTGCGTCAACGAGCTGGTCCGTGATAAGTGCCATTAATAATAACAACAATATAATATTCTATTTTCATTTTTATTTTGTAAAAGCTTGCTTTATCTCACACAAAATTAAATATTCTATTACATTTTTTTTATTGAAAACTTGCCTTCCCTCACTTAAAACAGAACGTTCTTTTTTACTTATTATTTATTCTGAAAAAAATACGTATAAAATGTTATAAAAACCGTAAAATAATAAAACGAATACGTAAAATGCTATGTAATGTTATACATGTAAATGTTAAAGCGAATACGTAAAATGCTATGTAATGTTATACATGTAAATGTTAAAGCGAATACGTAAAATGCTATGTAATGTTATATACGTAAATGTTAAAGCGAATACGTAAAATACTTAAGGAGATGACCTCCCTGAAATGTTCGTACATATTCTCTACTAAAGGTGTTATCCCTCATAATCTCGCATAAAAACTAGGGTAAAATCATGAATGTCACGACTGCTCAGATTTTTATTTTCCGAGTCCTACACATGAGCGTTCTATGTTTCGAGTTAAAGAGGGGGAAGCAGAGTATGTTCTTTGGATTCTCTTTTTCGAGATTTGATAAAGAATTACACACTTAGTAAAAAGATAAATAAAATTTCATCTATCTAAGTCGGTGTGTGTGTGTGTGTGTGTGTGTGTGTGTATGTGTGTGTGTGTGTGTGTGTGTGTGTGTGTGTGTGTGTGTGTGTGTGCGCGCGCGTGCTTGCGTGAGTGCGTGCGTGTGCGTGCGGCGTGCGTGAGTGAGTGAGTGTGCGCGAGCGTTTTCAGTTTTTTGTGTTTAGATACGTGAGTTCAAACGTGGAGATACAATTTTATAATTAATTTGTTTAAAAATTTGACATTGATTTACTTTTTTGATGCTAAATCTGTGAATAAATTGTATTCACCTAGTCCATTACTTTTCGAAATCATTCTATTTTCTTGTATGCAGACATCCAAGAAAATAGAATGATTGTATGCAGACAAGCGATTTTGTTTAAAATTGATATAATATATAATTGGTACAAAAACTACACATCAAACTTAAGCTATCTAGCTCAAACCATTTTTGAATTAAAACGTTCACAGACAATGGAAACACAACAGAAAACAACTTCAAAATAGATATATATGTCAGAACATAATTTTTTAAACGGCCAAGCACCATGTGCTCGTGCAAGTTAAATTATATTCTTATTCATTTTAATTGCTTCGTTGAATGAGTCACTTTAGTACAGTCAACGATCCAAAAAAACTTTGTATCGCATTTATTGTTTAAAGAAAATATCCCACTTCCTATTTATTTCACTTCATGTAATCACGTACTCAAAACGACATATTTCTAGGTTTTATTTGCTGTAGTCATTAATTTTTTTTAATCTGAGCTTTTGTAAATGTGATGGCATCACGTTATTAAATGTTATTTTTTTTTTTTGAAATGCACGTGCAGATAATAAAATGTTTATTTTTCCCCTACGGAGTTTTGTTGACACCAAAAATCTTAATCCAAAAACAACATCCTTTTCCGACATGAAATCAAACTTTCAAATTCTATTTGTTGTTGAAGATAAGAAGGTTTTCCCTTTTATATTTCGGGTTAAGGAAATTGGATGATAAGTAAATGTAATTCAAGTGTTATAATGAATCAGACACCATTTTAAATACAGTTTTCTTCTCTGTCAAATTATTTATAATTATGATTTGCGATTTCAATAGACTAAGAATTATTAAAAACATTCTACTGACTTGAATTTATGGTGAACTAGTTTTGAAAAAAAGAAAGACTTTTCTATCTAAAGTAGATAATTTTCATATCTTTGAGAGCGAAAAGTTTGAATTCAAAGTAATAATCCCTTTTTAAAGTGTAAGGAGTTTCGATTTATTCTAGACATAAAATAACAAAGCATTCACAAAATTCTAGACAAAAAATAATTTTGAAAGCAACTACGTGTATGTCTTAAAATATATTTCTTAGGAACTCTTAAAATTATAAATAAATTTTGGAAATGTAAAAATAAATTAATTAAATTAAATTAAAATACTAACCAAATTTTGTCAGGATATGGAATAGCCTTTTCAATGCTTATTTAATAATATTTATTGTTAAAATATCATTTCATAGATGAAAATGGAATGAAAATTAGGATGAATTCTTATTAAAAAACCTATAATATTTAAAGATGGAGGATTTATGATTAAAAGTAACACAAAACACTATAACTGTTTAAAGGAAAACAATTTTTGGAAATTAAAATATTTTAATAAATATTTTATTTTAGTGTATTTTACTTTCTCGTATCTGAAATATACGAAGATAAAGCAGCTTAATCGTCAAAAAAAACTCAGACACGAGATTTCGACGAATCTCTGTATTTACACATTTTCGAGTGCAAAATATATATTCTTGGAATTAGAGTTGTCGGTGTTTGAACACGATAACTCAAAAACGCTGTGAGATTTTTATTTAAAGATTCGAACAATATATTTTCGTCTGTTCCCATTATATTTCTCCTATTCCGACATTTTCGTAGATCTTTCTATTTACATATACATTTATCTCTTAGCTGTATAGTATATATATTATCTATTTAATATCTTTCTAAATATGGACATAATTGTATAATATGACTTGAAGCTTATCAATTATATTCTAAAATAGAAATAAATTACTTATATAAAAGATATTATACTTATTAAAGTATCGTGTATTTGAAACTTTTGATGGGAAATATTAGATATACTAAAATGAATTACATCCAATTCTCAATAATAAGAATTTAAATAGAAATTAATTACTCCAATTATTCATTTCTCCAATTTCCTGACGTAAAAGGTATTTTATATCTTAGAGAAGATAAAAATATATATACATAAGATCATTTTCTTGTAATAAGTATATTTCTTAAGTAATTTAACTTTTAATTAGATAAAAATATTGTGACTAGCATATTATCTACAAATAGCTCAAATCATTCTTACTACTCAACAGGATATCCCATTAGTTGTAGAGCTTTAAGGTTAATTTTTAAGAAGAGTATTTGAGTTTTTGTTAGATTTTTAATTAATAAAATATTTTATAAGATCTTAAAGTTTATCCTCAATTATTTCGATACATAATAGTGTTGCAGAAACACATTTTATGCTATTTAAAAGTACAAAAAATCACAGCCAGTGATACTAATTTTATAATCGCATAGTTATTTTTTTCTATGTAATAGCTGATGCAGAGGATTTATTTAATATGCATTGACTATAGTAATATTCGATAGAGTGCTTTGTTGTGGAACCGGCTTTCATATTATAACCATTTACTCAAAGAGGGGCAACCGCGGTCTCCCAAAGATTACTCGGATTATCTCAAATTTTAGAAGTCAAATTTTTCCGACTTTTAGAATTTTTCTCTTTTCACATTTCCCATAGAAGAAATTGAAAATTAATATACGCGTTTAAAAACTATGTTAGAGTGCTTGCTTTAGATTGAATGGCCTAGCAATTTTAATTATTTTGATATATTTTTATTATGTCATAACATGATATCGTTTTTGGTATGAGGTTAAAAACCTCAATCCAAAATCTTTGGCGTCGATAAAAATCCGTAGGTGAAAAATACAAATTTTATTATCTGCACGAGCATCTCAAAAAATCAGCTTTTGATAACGCGTTGCCATCACCTTTACAGAAGCTCTGATTTAAAAAAATAAGCTAATGACTACAGAAAATAAAACCTTGAAAAATGCCATTTTTAGCACGTGATTATATGAAAGGAAATAAATAGGAAATGTGATATTTTTTAAACAATAAATGCGATACAAAGTTTTTTTTTATCATTTGCAATACTAAAGTGACTCATTCAACGAAACAATTAAAATGAATAAAAATATTATTTAACTTGCACGAGAACGTGGTGCATGGTCGCTCAAGAAATGATGTTCTGACATGATACATTGAAATATGCACAGCAGGTTTTATTTTAATCTTTACTATGAATTTGTAAACTTAACATAAAAAGATGGCGCAAAAATAAAATAAAACGGCAGACGGTAAAATAAATAATAGTTTTTAAAGAGAGTGTTGTTATGTTATAAATTTATGCACTAGAAATTTTAATTCTTTTTTTTTAATTTTACGAGAACATCAGGTTACTTAGAAGACAGTACGAGAACATGGAAACTTCACAGAATTCTATTAGTTTTCATAAGTACGTGAGATGTTTGCAAGTTTATAATTCTTTTTATTGTAATTTTTCATGTTCAGAAATTATTTTCACCTATTTCTGTTATTCCTTTTTTTTAAAAAAATCTTAACTATTTTATGAAATAAAAATAGAAAAGACTTAATTAAAAGATGGCAATTTAAATTTATAATTATGAATTTGTAAACTCAATATGGAAATGATGGCGTTACAACAAAATAAAAACGCAAACGATAAAATAAAGAATACTTTTTTAAAATGGCAGCATTATCATACTATTTATTTTATGTATAAAAACAGAATAAAAACGCAGACGATAAAATAAATAACACTTCCTAAAATGGCAGCGTCATCATACTACTATTTTATGAATAAAAACGCAGACGATAAAAATAAATAATACTTTATAAATGACAGTATTAAAATACTATGATTTTATCGACTAGAATTTCTAATTTCCTTTTTATTTTATGAGTGCTTTAGGTTACTTGGAAAAAACAATTTCAGAACATAGAAGACGGATTCGTATTAATCCATGTAAGTATATAAGATGTTTAATGTTTGTATTTTTTTGTTGTTGCTGTTTACAATAAGAAATTATTTTTTCACATTTCTGTTACAATTTCTATCATTCTATTTTATGAAATACCCGAATATTTTACGTAATAAAAAACTAGATAAGATTTAATAAATGACTGTGGCCTACATTTATACAAGTTTTATCATAATATATTTCATAAAATAACAATTCATACATTGAAGAAGTGTGAAATATCAAGCATCAAGTAAAGAATAAATTATTTTCTAAATTATGTTGGTGCAAGTTTAATTTTAAGTTTAAAGTATATAAAATTTTAATTTAAAAGACGTATGATTTAAAGTGGAATAATAAAACTGTTATGTTGGAAAATATTAATGTTTTTAAATAAGCGAGACATAAAAGAAGATAAATCTGTGCTTATCTATCGATGAATGAAATATGCTTCTACTATAGAATTCAACGTCTTTGAATTCCTAGAGTAACTAATTATTTCTCTTGATAATTTCTATGAGTAAAATTTTTAATTCATTATATATTTAAGTTTAATTTCAAGTTTTTATTCCAAGAAAAAACACGGTATTTTACGAAAACATAGTATGTAATTTAAATTTTAAATTAAACATTTCTTACTATGGTGAATTCAAATGTGACTATATATCTGCTGGCGCTCTAAATACATACGTTTCCATTCATAAATAACTTAAAGAATTGAAACTGTGTCTCGTATTTGAACAAGAAATTTTAAATAATTAAAAATGAAGCAAAATTTTAATTGTTCCTTTTAAATTTTTTAGAAATATTATAATTTTCTGCAATGGTCAAATTCAAGAAATTGTTCTTTAAACTTTAATAATTAAATGTCACAATGCCATGTTTATAAGAAGACATTTTCGTAATTGAATTTTTTACTTACTTCCTCAAGCTCTAAAGTTCTAAAAATTTCGTGCAGAAATGGTCCTTGATGAAATAAAAGATCTTAATAATTTTAGAACACTTAACTTCCCAATAATATATTAATCCAGATAAAATTTAATTTCACAGAAGGTGAACCATTTAGGGTTCCATTTACGAAATATGAATTTTTTAATGCCAAAATACTCGAAATCTTTTGTGAAAGGTCAATTTTTGCAACCTAAGAAATAAGTTAAATACTAAAAAAAATATTTAAAAATAACTAAAAGTTTTTAAAAATTGGTTTTATAATGTAGCAAAAAGACCAGAAATAAAGATTTTTAACAAAAAAAAAGGCAGGAGCATAATACAGAAATTAAGATACAAAATAATCATAAGAAAGGAAATGGTCGAACGTTTATTAAAAGTTAAACTATGTTTTAAAGTGATTAACCTTCCATTTAGAATATTTCTCTGAGAATCCAAATTCGAATTTCGACATTTCTAAAAAAAATATTTTTAGAATTATTTTTAATAATGCATTTTGTTGTCGAAATGAAATCGAATGAAAAGATTAGAAAAATGTCTTTTCGGAATTATGTCTGTCTGTCGATATGTAGATAAGATATCAATTTGTGGATATTATAACAATCCGCATACACCATATCCTTAAATTATATTTCAAGTCAATGGTAAAAATCATGAAAATTCTAAAATCATGAAAATTCTAAATTATCTTTAATAAAATACAAAATACGGTAGATTAACACATAAAAAATCGAGAAGAAAATATTCCAACTGATTTGTTAATAAAAATCAAGTTTTATGGATTTCGAAGATAACAATTATTGAAGTTGATGCGTAAACTATTTCGTTCATTATTATAATTCCTTTCTTTGTTCTTTCATGATATTTTAAGAGTTACTTAGCATGTATTTCTTTGTTTAAATTTCTTTATATTGATGTCACACGTCATTTAAAATCAA
The DNA here is from genome assembly GCA_026289955.1 of Argiope argentata. Classification (NCBI taxonomy): domain Eukaryota; kingdom Metazoa; phylum Arthropoda; class Arachnida; order Araneae; family Araneidae; genus Argiope; species Argiope argentata. The sequence goes on along the minus strand of JAOUZG010012033.1, from coordinate 536,848 downwards.
AATATATTAGTTAAAGTTTTTGTTTGTAGAATATTATTTTATATTTTGAATCATTTTTCTAAAAAATGGACTCGATATATCATTTAAAAATGGTTTGTCATATTTGGAGAACATGATGTTATTTTCGTCAGGGGTATTTGAATAATTGAAGGCAACGAATAACTGACTCGAAATAGGTAAACAGTGAATAAAACATAAATGGAAATATTCTTTGACATGTTTTCATCGCATATATTTTTTACCTGCTTTTACCAGTATTGCATTATTTTTGTGTAAGCTTCTTTGAACTCAGATGCGTTTTCAAACCGATTTAAACTACTTAATGACTTAATTTAACATAAATAAAGATATAATAATGTTATCATATGATAACTTGAAATTTGCGATAGAAGATTACATTTTTTATATAATTTTTATATTTCATTAATTTTAAATAATTCTTCTCTTTTCGGAGAACATTAATAATTTTTTGTTGATGTTCATTTGAAAAGGAAAACTCAAAAACACAATCAGTCTAAAAAATGAGATTAATCTTGTAGTTTCAGCATTATAATTGCAGATATGTACCAAATGTTGAACAAATCATATCAAATAGTTGAAAGATATATTTGTGAGTATATGAACTTAATAAATCAAAAACACAACGACGTAGACAAATGAAATTTAGTATGCGATGTTGTCACAAAATTAAATATATGTATTAAATTTTAGATATAATCGGGGGAGAAGATGTACAAATAAAATATTCAGTTTTTTAAAATTATTATTATATTATGAAACTTAAAATGTGTCAATTTACAAAAAAAATGGAAGATAAAATAATTTTGTGTATATAAATTCTGAATGGAGAAGATATTCAACTGAAAGCTTTACAACAAAAAAATGTCATAATTTTATTGAATTAGGAGAAAATTCTTTCTCTTAATATTTTTGATTTATTAAATCTCTTGTTCTCGGTATTACTCTGAAAAACACTGATTCTTTGAATAATATTTTAGTATTTCAATTAAAAACAAGCATTAATAAATATTTCACAAAAAAGAAAAATATTTGAATCACTTTGCATATCTTTTTATTAAATTTAACCGTATTTACAATTCCACTGTTCTATTTCTCCGTGTTATTTCAGCAGAAAAACGTTTTCTGCTGAACGTTTAGAAATCCTTTTTTAATGTTAAAAGGAAAATGATACAATATTAAACTGATATTACCTGGTGATAAAAATAGTATTCACTTATTCACTTAATTTATTGTTATTTCATTTTTTAAAAAATGTTATGGAAGTTTTCTTTATTTTAAAAATTAGATTAAGGTTAAAACTATAATAGTTAAAAAAAATATCGTGTCCAAATAATTCAGTAAGTAGCGATTTTTTTAAAGTAATATTATGATGCATTAGAATCAAATAATATCATCTGAAAAGTTCTTATAGGCAAATAAAAACAAAAAACAACATAAATTATTATAAATTATTTGAATTAAATTCTGATATACGAGTTTCATTTCAAGCTCTAAATAAAAGGCGTAACGGAAGGAATTACAAACTTTAAATCATTGTATTAGAGATAAAAGAGGATATTCATATATTTGTTAAGTCTCTACAGAACGGACTTCTTGATCTACCAAATATATCACAGATATATATTGGAAGAAAAAAATGTATTCTCAGATTAATTTTTTAAAATTTAATTAAAAGTTCAGTGTTTTCAGCATTTTTCCTCTATAAATCTTTAACTAATAATTTCACAAAACTTGTTTTTTAGCCATTTTAAAAGTTAACAGGTAAGGCAAAAACAGCACTTAATTGCTACGTAGATCTGAAAAAAGATTAAAATGAAATCTGCTATGCATATTTCCATGTATCAAGTCAGAACAGGATTACTTGAACGTCCAAGTACCACGTGCTCTTGCAAGTTAAATTATATAGATATATTTTATTTTAATGCGTTTCGTTGAATGAATCACTTTAGTATTGCAAACGATCAAAAAAACTTTGTCTCACATTGATTGATTTAGAAAATGCCACATTTCCTTTTTATTTCATTTTATCACGCGCTCAAAATTACGTTTTTCTAGATTTTATTTGTTGTAGTCATTAACTTATTTTTTTAATAAGAACTTTTGTAAATGAGATGGCAACGCGTTATCAAAAGCTGATTTTTTGAGATGCTCGTGCAGATAATAAAATTTTTATTTTTCGCCTACGGATTTTTTTTGACACCAAAAAACCTCATTTCAAAACCAACATCATGTTCTGGCGTGATCAAAATATTGAATAATACCAACTTTATTGCCCTTCAAATTATTCCAAAATTGCAAAAAAAAGTTTTAAAAAATCTCTTGCTCAATTTCCTGGATTTATTTCACTGTCACAACATATTTAAATCATTTTTTCTAATTATCCTAATTAATTAAAAAATTTATTGTTATTTATGGCACTTTACGAGCCCGCTAACAGATCTTCAGTGGTTTTAAGCCGAATGAGCGTCTCTTACTTTTCAGTATCGCCAACTAGAGCCAAGAGTATGACTTGGCTACTTCAGGCGTCACATTCGTTTGCACAAATCTTTTTTACAGGGGAGGACATTTTACACACCTCACAGACAGAACACAGAAGAGAAACAATCATTCCCAGAAGACGGGGAAGTCACTCTGCCCCAATGCCAATACGCCGGCTAATTAATAACGTGATTTATTCAATTATTCAAATCGAAATTTGAAAAATTCTGTTAACTATATTTGCAGATATGAGAAATCAGATATTTAAATTACAAAACACCAAAAGAATATGTGAAATTTGCAAATGATTATCCGATCTTTTTAGTTGCTAATGAAACTAAGATGTCAGAACTCAACTTTAATCGGAAAGCACCTGTTCAAAATAAATAGAAAAGATGTGAAGCTATTAAAATGGCACGACTTTTATGTCTATAACATTTTTTTTTACTTCGAAATGCTTCGTTGAGGGAATTGTGGTTTCAAAATTATGCATAAAATAAATTAAATTTATTTAATTATTCCCGGAGAACCAGCTATTCGATAAAAGCTGCGTTTAAATCGTGATGCAAATTTATCTCCTTGATAAAAGAGTAAGAATAATTTAGGCTCTGTGTTTTGATTAGATCTTATATTTGATAGAATTATCAGGCAACAGAGGTACTTTCACAGTTTTCATGAATATAGTTAGGACTAAATTAGGATTATAATTCGAAAATGAAGGATTTTTTTATCAGAGTTTATTTTACACGAGGATTGATTTATTTAATGATTTTAATCTCATATTAATGTATGATATAGTCATATAAGTATGGTACAATTTAGTAAATATACGGAACAAACCCATTTTCCAATTTTGCTATTACGAAAAAATCCGAAATACGTCCATGTGTTGTTATTTTTTTAAAAAAAAGGGCCCGACTTTGCCTAGTTGGGGCCCAGGACAAAAATTTCTTTTGGGTCCCCTTTGCTTCACTACTTTAGTAATGAAGAACATGCATTAAAAATGAAGCATGAAATAAAATTTATATTCAATTTTGGGGCCCCATTTATGTGGGGCCAGGGGTAACTGCCTCGTATGTCCCCGTCTCAGGAAAAGATACGCGTAACTTAGCTATCTACTTGAAGGCACATGATTCGACTGAATAATCAGGATGGGGGAACAGCAATGGGCGAAAACTGTGGATGAGTCCTTATTGCCTTTTCCGGCTACGATACTGACAATAAGGAATCTTCCCGTAAGAAGCCCGGTTTGTCATCGGCAGATAGTAACGTGAACCTGCTCAGTTATCATGTGAATCAGGGTGGCGAGCTCCAATCACCATACAAGAAACTTTTCTGAGGTGCCCTGAAAGAGCCAAATTAATATTAATAATTTACTCAATAAACAAACTAACTCGAATATATAAATAATTAACTCAATAACGCTAAAAGAGAACTCGCTACAAATATTTTGTTAAATAATTCATTTTAGCTCAACTCAACAAACTTTAGCCCTTTCTTTCGATTTTTTTTCCGTTCAAAGCAAAAAAAGTTTTTTTTATTACAGCCACACATCTAATTACCATAGAATTAAATCATATTAACAAGGATTAAGCGAAGAAGCTTCTAGAAGGATATCATATCTTCGCTACTAATTGAGCTTTCCCTCCAAATTCCAGTAATTTGTTGAACTCATTTTTATCGCAAAATATTCAAGTGTTCAAACGGAGGATCATATATTTTGCATCTCTTATAACAATCTGCAAAAATAAATGAATTCCCTTAATATGAGATTAATTGTACGGGAAAACAAGATAACAAATTCAAATCAGTATAAATCTCAGTAAAGAATAGGGAAATTTCTAAACATGTTCTAATTCTTTAATGCAAAAAATAAGAATTGTTTCTGTTTATTCTTTTTTTATTTGACGGAAATGTACTATTATTATTATTATTACGATTTCAAAATTTGTGGTAAAAGGTTTTCATGACATTCAACCGAAATCAAATGTGATAACATAGCACAAACTCTTCCATCCTTATGTATAGTATTATCTAAAACAAAAATATTTATATTAAGTGCAAGGGATGAACGTATGTGATGGAGAAATTGTATTTTTTAAGAAAAATGTAAGACTAATTTTGAATATTTAGACATTTAAACATAGAAATTTTAATTTATAAGACAATTTAACTTCGACTAAAATTTACTAAAACAATCTTCTTGCTTTCTCGTATGAGAAACGTACAAATAGAATATAATGCAGTCTTCAAAAGCTTTAACACTGAGATTATGACAAATCTTTGTATTTCAAACTACAATGACTCCTAAAAAATAATACTTGGAATTACGCTTGTCTGTCTCTTAACATAATATTAAAATACATTGAACTAGATTAATGAATTTGGTATATATTTCTAACGCCAAATTTATAAATCTTTATCAAAAGATCCATAAATTCTGTCGGAAAAAAAGAAATTTGTTTATCCGTACTTGTGAACACAATAGCTGGACGGGCCTCATAATTTTGAACCGTGATCAGATGATGAAACCGATACTTGAGCTCGCATTCCTTATTTTGAGATTTCTCATTACGCCAGTTAGCGAAGCTTTGACCCAGAACGTCAAATTAAACAGGTATAAGGCCTGAAAACACATTAGAACTATAGAACTATACATATAGAACACATTAGAATACATATAGAACACTTTAGAACTACCGGGTGTCCAAAAAGTTCCCGTACTGATGATTTGTGAATTTATTTTACAAAAACCACAGGTTTAAAAATTATGATTTTTATGCCAATGATAAAAAGCACTTTTAACATAACTAAGGAAAAAAATACTGAACTTACATTTATAATAAATGTTCAAAATGTCCATCCCTTTCTTGGAGACAAAGCTGAACTCGTTTGCGCATTTTTTTTTTTTTTTGAAACGCGTTTTAACATGCTAGGAATGATTTCTTGTATCCTTTGGGTAACTGCGATTTTCAAATCATCTATTGTTTGAGGATCACCTTCATAAATTTTGTCCTTTAAATATCCCCACAGAAAAAAGTCCGGGATGGTCAGATCAGGGGATCGAGGTGGCCAAAGATTTTTTGAGATAAATCGATCGCCGAATAAAGCTTCAAGCATGTCTATGGTTTCATTACTCGGATAGCAAAATTTAATATGCTTGAAAAAAAATCATGGAAATTGATTTTTTTAATTCGGAGTACGGGAACTTTTTGGACACCCGGTATAAATATTTTGCAAATATTATGCTACAATATTATGGAGGGAATAATGTTGAAATAATATTCTGTACTAAAAAAAGGGACTTATACTACATTAGAAGTAAAATTTGGAGGTATTATCTTACCAGTCTATACTCTAGAATGTTTTTAATTATTCTCCAATCACGTATTGCGCAATTTATAAAAAAAATTTTCACATTTGTCAACACTAAAAAATACTTGTAAAATTATTTCAGAGATATTTTTAATAATTATAAAATGATTATTTTAAAGATTAAATTTTAAATTTTTATTACTATCTTTATTATTGCTTCGAAGCATTAACTATATCACAGATCAACAAAAGTTTTGCAACGTATCGCTGGATTTGAAAATTTTATTCAAAGAAAAAAATTTATCATAAATTAGTATGGACCAACGGAAGTGTTGTCCCTGTCACTTTCTAGCATATTTCCTAATAAATATATTTATGTATTTTTAACAGCATAGCATTAGCAAACAGCTGTCATAATAGAATCTATCAGCATGTAGTAATTGGTAATTAATTTGATTTGCGAATAATACACAAGTAGCAGAACAACGAATGTATTTTTCGAACATATTTTTTGGACTAATTAAAACTAAAATTTGACACGTGACTACATGTGAAATCCTTAATTTCATTTTCTTATATAATATACTTTTTCAGCTCTCCCTCTTGCATATTTACAAAAATACAGACAGACAGGTAGTTAAACCCTTAACAGATCTGGCGAGGCGCTATATTTTATAAACAGCAACACTTTAAATCTGAATATGAAATATTATCTACCTAACCCTTTTTTTATAGTTAACACGTAAACCAGATTGTCAGACAAAGATATTTTCATAATGTAGTCCCTTAAAAAGTTGATAGAAATCTGCGAATAGGGAATAAAAATCATATATTAAATTTCATCAGTCTAGTTCAAAATGCTTTTAATTATCTTGTGAACAGGCTAGATAATTCCATGGGGGTCTTTTTCGAGGGGGGGGGGGGTCGAAATCGTTGAGTTCTTAAACGTGCAGATCCTTCAAAATCTTGATTTTTCAATTTTTTTACCATTCAAGTACATTCTCTTTGCATACAATTACAATGCATTTTCTTTTTTCCTACATAATAAAGTAATAAATTGCATCATATATGCTTCTCTTTCAGAACAATTCGTGGAATTTTCTTAACTCGAGTTTTCCATCCATTGTTCTTTTTACTTTTTTAACTTATCATTTGGCTTATAGCATTATTTAGAAAAATTCAAGAACAAAAAAATACGAATTAAAACAGCAAGCATCAAGTTCAAAAACTTGAAATCTATAAAACCTTGTAAAATTGCGATAAATATTGTTCAGAAATTTACACTCAAAATTTCAAAATATTTAAAACGGAAAAACGCTCTTGTTTTTTTTTTATCATCATCATCATTATTATTATTTGTACGAGTGTAATGTTTTATCAATACATAGACAAAAAGTACCTTTACGACTGTTAATATGTGTTTTGAACGAGAAGATCCCAAAAAAATAAAATTCATATAACAAATTAACACGTAGCACACAAATGAGAAATACTAAAACTAGAAAAAGAACGTTCAAATCCTCTCCCCCCCCCAAAAAAAAATCTGAGAGAAAATAAAAAAAAGTGTAATTTAATCAATTTATCACAGGAATTGAAACTAATTTTTTAAAACAATCTTTCCCTTTAATAAAAGAAATATTTTAATTCATATTATAAATGCCTTAAGAAATTTATAATTAAAAAACTTTCAACATAAAAAAACAGATTAAATTGAGTTTTTTTCCCTTGTTCATAACTTGTTAAGTGACAATCCTAAGCACTTTGCTTTAAATTAAATTTTTAGCGAAAATTTCACTTTGTTTTACAAAATTAAAATCAAAATAGCATTATTAAAATATTAAATTATTATTATTAAAATATATATTTTAATTTAATATATATATTTAAAAAAATCAATTACATACTCTTAATTTGTTTCATTTTATTTAACACATACTTCAAAATATTATTTGACCTTTATAAATTTTTTTTAAAAAGTGAGTAAATCGTGTTTAATAAGGAGAAAAGTGGTATCAATTATCAATAAATATTAAAATAATAAGTGCTTTGAATTTATTAAATATTTATTCTTTCAAAGAATTAAATATCTTTGGAATTAGTTATAGTTAAATTAATTTTTTGTATGGTTATGTGGTCTTCTTGTGGAAATAACTATATAATTGTTAAATTAATTTGTAATTTGATTATAACCTTCTTACACATCTAACAGCCAAAACAAAGTTAATTTTTTGCTATGCATAACTTGAAATATAAGTTCATTTATTTTCTACTAATATCAAAATTTTATATAAATGATGTTGTTCAATTTTTCAATATTATTTGGAAATAAAAGGCAATGTCAAAAATTTCTTCTTTAAAAACATAAATATCTGCAGAAAATTTCAATTTAACTCCAATTAAAGGTTTTAATGCTAAAAACTATTTTTAATAAAAAAAAAAACACTTACGGTCAGACGATTCTTCAAAGCCATCATTAACTTTTGGAAAAAGTTTTCAAACTTAAATCTTCGCAAGCGTTGTTGGTTGTTCCTAACTGAGCACAAGGAAAGACTCGGTTCGTCTGTTGCCTCCGAAAAGCGTTTTATCGTCTGCTTTTCAACGTTCCCTCACGACCCAAGCGCCACTTAAGTTGCGCGCTACCCTGTCCTTAAGCAAGCGCATGCCTCCCCAGAGAAAATGGGCTGTCACCCTCAAGAAAATTAACTGGATTGAATAAAAAAGCGAGCAACAACATGCTGAGATTTTTGAAAAAGAAAAAAAAACTTTCTATAACAAGGCATATTATTGAGTAGATTCCCCCAAAAATATTTTAACATTTTGTGAATTTAATGTCCTTAGTTCTCACTTGATATTCTTACCCGCTTTTAAACAAAATTAAAATTTTAGAATTGGTGATAATTATTTCAATTTATTTGCTTGTATCAATTGCTTTTGTCAAGAAGAATCGCGATATATTAACTGATAAAAATAATTTACAATCATATTAAATATATTGCCCGAAAAAAGAAGTAACTCATCTGTAATAAAATTTATTCTACAGAAAACTAAATGTATAATGAAAAATTATGATATACTCAAGCGAAAATGTTATTGTTTATTCTATTTTGTTTCCCATTACAAAACGGTTCTTTTATGCTACGATTATACATTTTTACACTAAATGTTACTGCTTTTACTTTAATCTCGTGATTATCAAGTAGAATTACATACTTGTTAAATTAATGCGTTTAATTTATTTAAAAAATGTCTGAAATCATAAAAGTAAATTTTTTTCGAACACCCGCTTTTTATTGAAGTACTATCGAACAATTCTTTTTTTCTACGTCTTTACACATAAAAGATAAACTATTTTTTAAGCACAGTTTCATGTAACGGATATAAAATATCAAATTTATAAAGAATGAATGAATGAATTTGATACTACATTGAACTATGGCACATTTACCAAGTATTAAATATCAACATTAAATTTCGATGAAAACGAATTATAATTCTATACACCAAGTTTAAAATAGCTAATTTATAATTCAAAATCAAAGAATTCGAGTTATGACATCACTTAGAGAAATGCAAAGCATAAAATTTATATAATGCAAAGTACTCAAATGAAACAAAAGTAAAGTTTGTCGCAAATTTAATATATATATATATATAACAAACGTAAAGCTCCATGCAATAAATTGAGGTAACAAATATATAGCTCATAATAACTGAATTATAATTCCAAACATCGCATATACATTATTTAAACAATTATAAATTATATTTCCAATTATAAATTTCTTTTTCAATATTTTTGAATTTGCTATTGAATTCATGATATTGTAAAATCACTAAAAAAGATAAAACAACAATGAAAATAAAAAAAGTTCGTTTTGTTTTAGTAATTTTAGAAATTGTATGAAATAAAAATGTAAATCAAAATCGTCTCTTTTATAAGCTAGAAAAATAAATAAAAACTGGTTCACTGATCTAGCGATTTCTTAGTTATTATAAATATACACGTGATCTGATAACTAAATATACATTGTTTTACTCTGTGCAGCCTCAGTATTTTTTTTTCTATACAAGATGTACATTTTGTATTTATCTATAATTCTTCATATGAATTGACTATCTATTTATGTAAATATGAGTTAATATTTATTTATTTATGTAAATATGAATTGAATTCAATATTTACATAAATAAAACTCGGTACATTTTAATGATTATTTAAAGATGAAATACATTTTTAAAGTCCCAAAAGCAGACAAAAAAGAATTTCGAGCTCTCTGATTTTACGCTTATTTTAATTTTTCATGATTTCGAAAGGTAGCAAACAAATTATTTAAACGAAGATATTTAAGTGAATTCAAACATATTATTTCATATGAATATACGTTTTTAAACAATAATATATTCATTATCCCTTGGCTCATTTTCATAATAGAACTTTTGTGATAAAAATATTGCTAAAGTTTACATAGACAAAAAAGCATACGTCAATTCTTATTCTTTTTCAGTTTACTTTTTCTTGTAATCACTAATGCATTTCATTTTTAGAAGAGAAGTAGAATTAGCTCAAAAAGAATAGTTATATTGCCTTATAATTTATTGTAAAAAATAAAATTTTGTGAAAATTAATCCATTTTTCTTAATTTGCTCAAATGGTGATAAACTTTTGCTTTATATTTTAAATTCAGATATTTTAAGAAAGAGTAAAATATAAATTTTATTTATATTTTGTTGAAAGAAATTAAAGATCGAGAAATTCGTCGTTTTTCTATTCTAATCAACCATCTCCAAATAAACTACAACTAATTTTATTCCATTAAAGCAGACGAAAAGGAATTTCGTTTTATTTCTTAGATTTGAACAAAATTAAAATATCGTTTGCTTTCTGTGCGGATTTTAAGAAGCACAAATTCTTCAAATAAATTTAAAATTTCAATGTTAAGAGAATTAATGTTATGTTTCAGATTTCTTATTTATCTTAATTATCTAAAATCCTTTAAAACTTTAAAATATAAAAGTGTGTAAGTAATTGTTCCCAGAAATTTATAATTCGCAAAAACTTCCATTTTAATAAAAAGATTTCTTAAATAAGATAATTAAAATCTTATTTCTACGTCATTTATCGGAATAAATTTAATTGCCTTATACTTTTGAAGAAGAATTTAAAGCCCTAATTAAATAATGCCAGTCTCGAAATAATTTCGACGACGTTGACTTGAACATTGGGATACATACGATTTAACTCTTCTTCATAACGAAACTAGTAAATATGTAAACAATGCAGAAAATAACTGCTAACCGAGATTTAAAAACTGATTATTCTATGGAATAAATTTACAAATAAATGAGGCAATTAACAAAATTTCTTTCATTTTCAAAATTCTAATCTATCGGCAAATATTTTTTTCGTACTCAGCGTATTTAATGAATTATGCTTTATATTCTATTTAATTCAAAATTGTTTATATTCTGTATATTTAAATGAAAATTTTTTATATTCTGTATATTAAATTGAATTGTATTTCTAATGTTAAACTTAAAACTTTGAATAACAATAAAAAAGCAGAATTTAATTTAAATTTCATTTTTTATTCGAAATTTTCAATTTTAAGAGTATGGTATAAAATAAAAATTCCAGATTCATCAATTTAAAAATTGTAACTTTTCAGAAAAATATTGTCTAAAATGACTACATTATATTTGACCATAAAAGATTGATATTTTTCTATTAAAAATTTTTAAGCGTAGATGAGATCAGCTGCATCATAAGAAAGATATTGAAAAGATTCATTTGAAAAGTAAACTTTTTTCATTCATATACAGAAGTTTTACTTTTAAAAAGTGAAAATCATGCAAATAGTTACATTTAATTCAAAAATCTGAGCTTTTCAATAAAAATTCTTTTTTTTTTTGCCTGCATCCAATTAAGATCAAACTTGATACAAATCTACAATTTTGATTATAAAATCCTACATTTAATTTCAATTCTCTAAATTTTGGAAATATTGAGCAAAAATACAGAACGTCATGGTTGGCTTTTTGTTGAATTTGGTGCCAGTTTTGACACACAATTCTAATGATGTTCTAAGTAAAATTTATTCAACAATCTATTTCTGTTTCAAATATCGCTTTACTTGAGCAGATGAGCATGCACAACTTCTTGTGGGTTAATTTCATTCAACATTTGACAGATATCTCCAATTTTAGTCTTAAGGCTACATACTAAAACTTAAGATTCTAGCTTGTCATATTTGTAAATTCTCAAATTCGCAGATGAACGGAAAATATATTTAAATTCTAAAAATGTTTTTTTAAGTGAAATGTGCAGATTTACTCAGATGCTGTCAAATACTTTTTTAATTATCATAATTTCTCTTTTCATGAAAAAAATAAATAAAAACAATGCTAGTCAAATCAATAAGAAAAAAATATTTTTATCCGCTTTTCTATTCACGTGATCTTTAACTATTTCTCATTTTAATTAAATAATTTTTATGTCAATCGAATTAAAATAATTTCATGCGTAATATTTTTAACGTAAACTGTGACTTTCCATAAAATAATATATGCAAAATTTATTTTCGTCTGGATTATTTTTTGAATTAAATTAAAAATGTCAATTGAAGCACGTTCTTTTAAAAACAGACGAAACTTATTTTCTCTTCAAGTTAGTAATATTTTTCATAATAGTACCGTAAATTTTGTTCGCAAATGCTGAAGTATAATAAAAAAAATTTAAGATTATTTCAATTGACAGTCAAATAAATAGTAAATTTTCATTAATAAATAACTTGATATTGAATTAAGTACTTTTCCAGGTATAAATTATTAAACGTGTGCTATATATTTTTCTGTAGTTTTTTTCCTCGGGTTTTGGCAACACCTCTTAATATGTATTCTTTTTCTTAAAAAAAAAGGACATTTTAGATATTTTATTTATTTATGAAAGATTTGTTTTCCTAACTTTTATTTGAACTACAGTGGCCTACTTGTATTTGACAGTCTCTGTCTGAAATATCAACTTATGTTTGCTTTTAGACAACATTAAAACACTACTTTGATCTCATTTGAAAAATGTCAAATGGTAAGCATAAAGTAAAAGAAATTTAAAACATAGTTTAGAGTAAGATAAAATCTTACCTTTGTCAAACAAAGGAGTAGTTATATATTTCTTTATCTCAAGATCGTCTATTTCAATTTTTAAATTTTTTTAATTAAAAATAACTGAAGGAAACATTATATATAAATGCATGTAACATAATTCAAAAGATAAAATTTTGAATTCTAAAGCAGTGTAAAAATAATTTTTCTGGAAAAGTTTATTAGAAGTTATCGTAGGGAAAAGAGTTACGTCTGTATTTACCCCCAAACCCTGTTTTCCACGAGTCCATATGTAGTCTGTCCACAGTTCATGTTCCCACAAGCAAGTTGCATGTTGATCAGTTTTAAGTTTGAATATTCATCGTTCTTATGAACTTTAAAACTTTGTGATTCATAGCAAAATCTTTCCTTCGAAAAATAAAGAGTTTTAAAAAAATGGAAATCTGCTATCTCAAATTTCATTTTTTCATGCGAGAACATTATTATTTTATGGTATTGTTTGTCTTAATTAATTTAAGTCATTAATAAATGTAAACAAGTTTAAAACAATAATGTGATTATCAGAATACGCATGCGTCTATATAGAATAGAAGAGGGTACATGTTGGACATTAGTGCCCAGTTGTAACTTTTTGTTGGCGACATGCCGCCAAATGTGATAACCTACACCTTTATTTTCTAATAATCCTAAAATCGAAAAATTGATGCCTCAAAAGCTAAAAATCGCCAATATTCTGTCCGTTCATTTTGTGGCTTCAAAACCTTCAAACCAGTAGAACATTATGCTCTCACATGATAAAAACATTTTAATGACAAAAAAAAATGTAACAACGTTGCCACTGACTTAAACTTTTAAATTATTCTTAATTGCAATTTTCAAGTGATTTTTTGGCGATAAATTGCAAAATGGGACAACCTTCTACATTATTTTCTTATAATTCCAAAAGAGAAAAATTAATTCCTCAAAAGTGAAAAATCTCCAATTTCTTGCCTACATATTTTGAGGCTTCAAAATCGCAAACCAAAATATCATGTTCTCACATGATAAAAAAAAAGAAAGAAACTGCCAAGTTAGGCCCAGTTTTCCTGATACTAAAAATATAATAAATTATCATCTCTTTATAAAAATTCTTACTTAATTTCATTACTTTGCTATCATTCAAACCATCTTTGGCTTTTTGGAGTTTAATGGCAAAGCAAAACATCCTTTTGGTATCAATTTTTAGGGCAAAATATAAATTTACAATGATTTACAAAACGTTGAAAAGTATGCATCGATATCAAGAAAATGAGATTCGTTCTAGAAAATTCTCTTTTCAAAGCAAAACTATTCACTGAAAAAAAAAAAATTAATGACATTTGAAACCTTTTTTGCATTTTCAGCTATATATTTTTGATGAAACATTATATTTTAGAGCACTTAACTTAAACAAAATACATATTTGAAATGAAGCGACACCACACACTTTTTTGCTATTTAAAATATGTCTTCTTTGCGGTTTGAAGTTAAAAACTTTAGTTATGCCTAAAACCCAAAGAATATATCCTTTATTATTTATGATCTTTACTATAAAGTAATTCATATAAGAAAATAGAAAATCATATATCTAATTGGAAACATAGTAGAATAAAAAACTATAAAGTTAAAATGCATTTTTTTTATTTTATCGTCAGCGTTTTCAAAATTCTTATTTCGCCATTGTTCCTAAATCTGATTTAATTATTTAAAAATTTATATCAAAATAGTGAAAAATATGATTTTCTATTAATTTTGAATAAAAATACGGAAACAAATTTAGAATATTAATATTTTAAACGAAACTGTATTAATTTATTTAATTAGAAACTATACTGCGAAAGCCGAATCGAAAATCAAATAGGCCACGGACAGTTTCCAGAGCGAATAAAAGAGGAAAATAAATTGGAATAAGTATTCAATAGAATTTTTATTTTGATGTGTTTATAATTAAAAAATTCTTTTATTAGAAAATAAGATAAATATTATTTTAAAAAATTTTCCTTTTGCATTTTTCCGATAATTTCAACAAATGATTAGTATCTTGTCCTTTCTTTTGATGAAGTATAGGACATCTAATGAGTCTAGACTGAGAATCTTGCATTTGAATGGGAAACAAATAAGATTTCCTTGTTTAGAATCGAATTAGTTTTTAAAGAAAATCGATTGCTTTGTCTCTCTCTCTTGATTGCAAGTTAATGCACTTAGTTGGGAGACCTAAATGGAAAACTATAATCTCGCAAAAGGCAATTAATGTTGTGTGCTGCAGATGCTTTCATGAATAAAAGCCTTTAAGAACAGTGGTTTGAATTTTTTTTTCTGTGTGTGAATGACAGAGAATTTTCGATTTAGGGAAATCGTGCAATAAAGGAGTATATATATATATATATATATATATATATATATATATATATATAAAATTTAATTTAATTCTAATTAACTTCTTAACGAATTATCCCATTATTAAAGCCCATATTAATGTCGTTCTAAAATATTCTTATTCCTGATCCCAATCCACTTTTTCTATTTAATTAAATCAAATAAAGATTTGCGAAAATACTGTGTCATCGATTTCCATATGCCTATAAAAACGTTGACGTGAACAGATTCTTCTGAAGGATTCCTGCGTTTTTCTTGTCAGGGTCAACAAGAGTGAGAATTCCTGTCAAAATTCAACGCGTGCCAGATTTATAAGAATCTCATGGTATATAATGCCAGAAAACATGATTTCGTACCTTTTTCCCCTTTTTTACCTTCTGTTTTTTGTAAGCGGAATGCTTTGTCCGTGCGTGCCGTTTATACCTCTCCAGATAGAATAAAACAAACTTAAAAATTCAGCCTGCCTTCTCTTCGTGTTAGTGTGTGTGTGTGTGTGTGTGTGTGTGTGTGTGTGTGTGTGTGTGTG
>JAOUZG010012033.1:479845-508711 GCA_026289955.1 Argiope argentata | reverse complement strand
TATGGTAAACCAAATTTGTAGATTTCTATGAAATTATGAGCAATATCCAATCATGGGAAATATGTCTAGTGTTTCAAAAGCATTTAACCATGGTAAATATAAACAGCTGTTGAGATTAGTGAAATTCGATATACGATCTTTAAACCAAATTTGCAGATTTCTATCAAATTTTGAACATTCATTTAAATGGAAAATAGGCTTAGTGCTTCAAGAGCATTTAACCATGGTAAATATAAGCAGCTGTTCAGACGATTGAAATTCGATATACGGTCTTTAAAACAAATTTGCTGATTTCTATCAAATTTTGAGTAAAATATGCTCAAAAAAGCAGTCTATCTGGCCGTTCTAATATAAGTTAAAACGATAATTACAAAATCAAGAGAGATAGATAAATAAGATTCAGTACATAGATTTATCATATAAAATATATATCCCTCTCAACAGAGGAGAATGCATTCAATCTGACAGAGGACCGTATTTTCTGAAACAAATAAACGCTATGCCTCAAATACGCAGAAATTTAGTGCACAGTTTTAGCCTCTAAAGAGTTAATCCTTAATAAATTTTGCATGAAATTCGTCGACAGGATAACCATCTGACAATCTCCACATTTTAATGACTATAAATACAATAGTTCAAAAATGAAAGGTTATAAACTTATGAAATTAGATACACGATCTTTTAATTAAAATCTTGTAACTCAGTGGGCAATTATTCAAAAAAAAATTCATGATGTAGTTTCTTTATTTCACTACGCGGTATGTATCACGTATGTGGTGAGTTTTGAAGGTAAAAATAACATCCACAACTTTGTCTAAAATTCAAAATTTTATGCAAGGGCAGAGAAGGATTGCCCTTTTATTAAGAAACATGCATGAAAGTTTTGGAGAATCCATTTCCTCTCATTACTTTCTAGTGTAAGAAATATAAATAGTGAAGTGTCATAATCTCTCGAGAATTTTTCCAAAAAATTTAGTCTTATTTTTTCTTTTTAGATCATACTAAGTTGAAAATATATAGAAATATGTGTAGAGATTCTCTATATTTAGGCCTATTTTCCTTTTTTTCTATGTATTATAAAACTTGGAGAAAAAGATCTCTTATCACCAAAATTAATTAAAATGCATGTTACATTAAAAGTAATTTAATATATTGCAGACATTTTTACTCTCTTATGCATGACGTACGAAAGAGAAATAATCAAGACTCGAGATGATTTACGCGATATTTTAACGAATTTCCAAATTTTAGTTCTCACCCTAAAATCATTTTAAAGTCATTTTATCATAACTAACAAGAAATTCAAAGTTTTCAATCTAAAAAGATGAAATTTAACGTACATTCTTTTCATTAAATTTATATAGTTTCATAAAAAATTTCGAAGAATTTCCATTCGCAGGAGATTTGACGGTCTGAGGGAACTGAATACAACAACTCCAAAACTTAAAGAATTAGATGGGTAAAATTTAATTCACAGCTTTAGCATTATAAGTATAGATTCCTGTAGGATTTGGAATCAATTTATGAATTTGTTACCCGTATATCAAATCAATTGTCTTATAATCTATAAAAATAATTAAAATGAAATCTGCTATGCACATTCCAATGTATCATGTCAGAACATCATTTCTTGAACTGCCAAGCACCACATGCTCGTGCAAGTTAAATTATATTTTTAATTTTTATTGTTTCATTGAATCGGTTATTTTGGTATTGCACACGATCCAAAAAATTTTGTTTCGCATTCATTGTTTAAAAAAATATCACATTTCTTATTTATTTCATTTCATATAATCAAGTGCTCAAAATGACATTTTTCTAGGTTTTATTTGCTCTAGTCGGTAACTTATTTTTTATAATCAGTGCTTTTGGAAATGTGATGGCACCACGTTATTATAAGCTGTTTTTTTGAGTGCTCGTGCAGATAATAATTTTTTTATTTTTTTGCCTGCGGTTTTTCTTATTTTTCAACTACAGATTTTTGTTGACGCTCATTCTCAAAATAACATCATCTTCTGACATAATAATTATCTTAAAAGTCGTATAATCTTGTATCAAGCCTTATATATACAATTTAATATGTTTGTTTATAACTTTATTAGGTCTAGAAATTATCATTATATCAGATAATGCATATAATTCTTTTCTATGGCTATCAGGAATAATTCTAAATTTAAAAATACACAAACAATATAGAATTTATATAAAACTTTTCGTTCGTAATCGTCTATAAATCCATTTAAAAACACCAAAGATGCAGATACCAACAATTCCTTTTGCAAGTATAAACAATTCAAAGATAAGCATTTTTACATAACAAGCATCAAACGATATAAATTACTTTCATTTTTATTTTTGCATCTATCGTAGAAACGTATCCTTTTCTTCGAAATTATTTAGTATTAAATGAACATAGTCCTTTTTTTGCCGCGAGGAAATAATTTGATAAAAAGAATTCGTGAATGTTTCTTGACTCATTATAACAGTTCTTTAAGCAAATTCTTTAAATTTATCGCTGAAACTTGAATTTTAAGACTTTCCAGAGGGTGCTTTTGGGTACCATGATTCTAAAATGATAAATTCATTTGCGTCGTTCGGAGCTCAATTTAAAGTTGCCCCAAGTTGTATCCCCATTTAAAGAGGAAACAGAACTGAAATTGGGAAATCTTTTAAGTATTATCTATAAAGCAAAATATCAAATGATGCAACATTTTAAGAATAATAATGCAATACTAAATCCCCTGCAGAATAATGTCATTGATATTTTGTTTGATTTTGTAATTTATACATGTTACATAAGTTTAAAAATTCTTTTCTTGCCCATTTATTCGATTTTTAAAATGACTAAATATTCTTTAAAAGGTTGCTACAAATCCTTAAAAGGCTGTGGCAAATAGGTTTAACGTGATTTGCTTCATATTTGTATAGCTATTATTTCTTAAGTGGTTAGTAATTTGCTTACTGATGTTCTAGAATGTTGAAATTTTGTACAAGTGTGTGTGTGTGTGTGTGTGTGTGTGTGTGTGTGTGTGTGTGTGTGCGGGCGTGCGGGCGGGCGGGCGTGAAAATACCCTATTGCAATATCATAAATATTAGTAATTAATCAATTATTTTAATAAAATATTGATTCCAAAATAGTACTGCCAAATGATTCTCAAAAAATTCTTAGTAATATTAAGATTTATAATATGGAGTTAAAAAATTACATTTACAAAACAATTAAAACATAAATAATTTGTGCATTTACACACACCACTGAAGCTGTGTTGTAAAAAAGTCTTTTTATTAAATTCATCTTAAGGTAAAAGGATCATTGAAAATTTCTTAGAAATCAGCAAAAAAAAATTGAAAACCGAATAATTTAAAAAATTTACTAACTTGTAAAAAATATTCATCAGCCATTAAAGATCTAATAAATAAATTTATATTAAAATCAAAACATCATAAGTTGTCTCTTCGAACCTATTTTGAATAACTCTAATAAATAGATTACTTCCTGCCATGTATAAATTGATTATGAGCAAGTCTGTCACCGCTCCCACTTTTCTTTTCTGAGTTCCACACATAATAGTTTTATGCTTCGTATTGCAGAAGGAAATGCCGGTATAGTTTAGTTTAATTGTATTAAAGTGAAATGAAATAAACAGGAAATGTGATAGATTTTTTTAAACAATAAAAGCGAGCCAAAGTGTTTTTTGGATCCTTTGCAATGCTTATGTGACTCATTCGATGAAACAATTAAAATGAATGAAAATATAATTTAACTCGCACGAGCACGTGGTGCTTGGCCGTTCAAGAAGTTATGTTTTGACATGATACACTGAAATATGCATAGCAGATTTCGTTTTAATCTTTTATTATACCGGGTGTCTAAAAAGTTCCCGTACTCCAAATTTAAAAAATCATTGTCCATGATTTTTTTTCAAGTATATTAAGTTTTCCCATACGAGTAATGAAACCATGGACATGCTTGAAGTTTTTCGGCGATCGACTTATCTCAAAAAATCTTTGGCCACCTCGATCCCCTGATCTGACCATCCCGGACTTTTTTCTGTGGGGATATTGAAAGGACGAAATTTATGAAGGCGATCCTCAAACAATAGATGATTTGAAAATCACAATTACCCAAAGGATGCAAGAAATCACTCCAAGCATGTTAAAACGCGTTTCGAAAAACATGCGCAAACGAGTTCAGCTTTGTCTCCAAGAAAGGGATAGACATTTTGAACATTTATTATAAATGTAAGTTCAGAATTTTTTCCTTAGTTATGTTAAAAGTGCGTTTTATCATTGGCATAAAAATAATTATTTTTAAACCTTTTTAATTTATCAGTACCGGAACCTTTTGGACACCCTGTATAATAAAATGATTATTTATTTGAGCATATATTAAAATTATATTCATAATTAAAGATTTCACCTCTAGATTTTATCTTTTAAAATTACTTTAAGTACAAAAAAAATGGTTGAAGAAATCAGATATTCAAGAAAATAAAAAAATAGCATTTTCTAATGTATTGAAATTTATACGAAAATAAAGAAATGTCACCAGAAAAATAGCCTTGGAACATGAAACTTTATTTCTTTTAGGTCATAGTTGGTAAAAATGTAGGCAATACAAATATCAAGTTCATTCGAAAAATGACATTGAAAAAAAAACTTTGTCTTATTTTAGATATTAGCATAAAATAGAAGTTTTTCCTGTCTGAAAAAAAGGAACGAAATAGACTATTTGAATAAAGGATGATCCACTGATGGCTGTTCTCAATTTTCTTGGCATCCCGATCCAAAGCAAAAGTTAAAAATTCGGGGAAGAAATGGTTTTCGATATCTTGTAAGTACAGTTCTGTTCATTTTGTTTTTTAGATTTACTGTATCTGAATATTGGATTGGTAAAATGCATAACATAGATGCATGTTACAAATTCAATTTACAATGTGAAACTTGATTTGATACTATTTTATTTACATACGATATCAAAGGAAGTTTTTTCCCTTAAAATTGATTTTTTCCTTTTTCTTATGTGAACTATTCAAATTGTATTTTAACTCGTTTAGAATTTCCTATCGAACAAAATTATATTTAAGATATGCAATTATTTATTTTCTCATATATGAAGTATAGAAAATATTATTATTAAAAAAATAGAGCTTGGTAGACTCACCATGTATACTAGTGTTAAAAATGTGAAAGTTTGGAGGAGTGGATGATGTTAGTCAATCACGCCAAAACGGCTGAACGTATTCGGATGAAATTTGGCACAGAGAAAGATTATATTCTAAAATAGAACATAGGCTAATATTTATTTCGGTTAACAGAGTGGTTTGTTTTTTATTAATTAAAAACTAATTTTTTAGTCAAAAAACTTCATTTCCCCACCACCAAATGTGTAAGGCTTAATGTGATTTCGACCGGTTATTTCAAATGGTTCTGTTAATTTCCTTAGTGTTTAATACATTTAAAACTAAGCATGTTAATTAATCAATCTTTCAGATTCATTCTGAAATATTTTTGAATTAAAATAAAACAAAATAAAGGATATTAAAAATTTATAATCTGTATTGCGTTGCCCCAATTGGCTTTGAATTGACATGCGCAGTGCGTTCTTGACTTGATTTTGTTTTGGCCAGGCTAATCAACAAAACAATTTTGAATAATTGGTTTGCTGTTTTAATTTATTTCAAGTACATACCATAAATAAATTGTTTTTAGGATAGTTGTGTGTTCTAAGCTTTGATATACAATCATTTGGTGCTTTGAGAAATTAGTAATTTTTCGATAGTGCTTTGTTTGGATTTGCATTCACGTAACTGTTATGTAATTTATGTAAATTATGTAATCTATGTAACTGGGATTCAATCTTTCCTGTTCGTTTCTCTCGATTTCTTTCCCCTTCTGTACGTATTCCTTACGCCTACTTTCATTATTTTCGATTATTTTTTCCCGTGCATTCGATTTTTCTACATTTATTGATTCTTTTCTTTTTTTCCGTTAATTTGCCACATCGAAACCTTACGATGGGAAACGCTATTGCTGCCGATCGCGCTACATTCGGCCATTTCTCTATAATTTGGCTTCAAATTATTATTTTGGCGAAAATGATTTTCAAAAGCACCATAATGATATAGTTGGCGACATTTTACGTTGTGATCAGACCGCCAATCCTCATAAATACACATCAAAATTTCCACTCGTACGAATTCGCTGGTAAAAGCTAAGTATTTCATAAATCCATTAGTTCGTAAAACATTTTTGGCGTATTTTCTATCGAATCATTCATCTGTTCCTGTATTTGAGAACAGGATAACTCAAAAAGTTTTTTTATCTAAATGGATGAAATGATATAAATAGAATTTAGATCCAATTTATAAACTTTTCATCTATTCATAAAAAACTTTCCATCCGAAATCTATTAAGAAGTTTGTCTATTAGTCAGTAAGAGTACTAGTGAGTACGATACCTGCAAAAGGCAAAGCTCTAGACTTCTAAATTTGTACACCAAATTTGATTTTCTAAAATGCAGATCTTTACATTTTGAATTTAATTTGGCAAATTTTTGACCGTCTGTCGCTCTATTCCTCGATGTGAATGCAAATACAACATTCACAGTAATGAAATCAAGAAAATTCGGTATGTGATTTTACGATTGCACTTGTGTTCAATGTCAAATAAATTTTGGTTTCAACTGTAGGGGAAGAAATGCGTCCAAAATACATATATTCGAGCGAGATTTAGTAAAAAGGCTAGAATCGCGCCAAATATCTATATTTTATTACTCTTATTCGCCAAGTTATGCATCTTGACCTTGTTTAAGCTCCAGAAATTTAGGGAAATGGAAAGGAATAAAACTTTTATTCGAGGGTATGCGTTTAATAAAATATTTCTTGAATTCTTTTGCCTTTCAGAATATAACAGGTGCTTTATTTGCCATGATATTTTTAGAACTTATTTGCCAGTTAGCTTTATTTGCCAGTGTAACGTGAAAATCATAGTGGAAGCAAGGATCCAAATTTGATAATTTATTCGTAGTAGACGATCATTAAGAATGTTTTTAAAACATTTTATTCATGTTTCAATTTAGTTTAAAATTAAGAGAAATTTTTACTTATTTATCTTGTAGCGTTAGCCTTATAAGCCAGATAATATCCTTCGAACTGAAGGGTTCCTTTTGCTTGATCGGTATGTTACTCGGCTACAGGCCCAAACGTCGCAGGTTCGGACCGCGACCTTCAATCGTTACAATCTCCTCAATATCTCTTCGGAAGCATATATAGAAATTTCTGCTCTCTTTTAAAAACTAAAGAAAAATAGTGTTCGGCGATATATAAGTAACCACCTAAATTTTTTTTTTTAATCTGAAGGTGGTTTCGAAGATATAGAGGACACTAATTTTATTAAGTTCATTTTATTACATCTCAGGAGTCGGGTATTATGTATAAGTGAAAGCTACAGGTATAACACAGAACGACACAAAACGAATTGAGGAAAAAATAATGAAACTTTTGTCTATGTGAATATACACCGTGAGATTTCCATAGTGATTTCTATCGCATGTCAGTCACGTGTAAGGGAATCGTAGGGATCTTTTAAAGGGATGTGCTTTGATGGACACTATTTTATCCCTTCACTCGGAACGTGGGAACCACTGACTAAAGCATTTCACAAATTTTTCTTGTTGAATTAATTAAATAGGAAAAGCGGAATGGGGTCAGGAAATAAGAGAATATTTTAGGATGAAGTTAATATGGACTAAATTAAACTGAAAGTTAGAAAATTAATTTAGATTTAAATTGGAGTTTAAGATATCATTACATATATAAAGAAGTTACAAAGTCTTTTCTTGTTTATAAAATTTATTACATTAATGTCTTGTAATTTGGCTTATTACTGCTTCAGCATATTGTAAAGACTTAAGATTTTTAAAAAGTCATTTACTTTAGTAGATTTCGGTACAATCATCATTAATAGTTCGGAGAATGCCGTGATAGTATTTCAATTCTACCTAAGTATTGCCCACCCATTTTAGCTGTCCCTCCAGACACAGTATTTATGTTCCAAACGTTCAGTGTATCTATGTCTCCAACTGGAGTTACAAAACTGATATTTATATAATACCAAATTGGCACTAATGTCTAATTTGAAATCATTTAAGTAAATAACACAGAAATTTTACTTTCGTTGACGTCATTTTGATGACAATCGAATGTAAAATCACTGTGCAGTAATTGCGCTATCTGTTGATCTAAACAAGTAATATAAAAAATTAAGTTAATTCCTATTTAGGTCAACAAAGAAAATTTTTATTTTAGTTACTTTTTATTAAATAATTACAATTAATAAAAAAATGGATTTTCGGAAGAATTGAACAAGCATTCTTCACCTTCACGTGAAAGGTACTTCATTTTACCGATTGAACTAGTACCTATGGAATTCAGTTTTCATTTCAAACTGATAAAAATCTATTTAAAGTAATCAAAATTAATTTATTTTAATGAATTAATATTTGAAAGAAAATGTATTAATATCGGTGTAATTTAAGACGTTTTAAAAAAATGTATTTGAATGTATGTGGATGAATAAAAAGTATTTTATTAATGATTGAAAATTTGAACAAAATACATATAGGGAGAATGTGAACTAATAGAATTTTTTTAAAAAAATGCAAGAACACGACTACTCCATGGTAAAATTCGATTGTTTGTTTCTATTATAAGAAAAAGATTTTTATGAATGCCCGGTACATTTTCTGTGAAAATTTTAATACTCACTTTAATTTAAAATATAACGTTAATTTCAAATTAAATTTTAATTTCATTGAAATTTTTACTGAAGAATTTTCTTTAATTTTGATAATTTTTTCAGATTAATTTTTGAATAAAATCTATATTAATGCTTCTTATATTTGCAATCATATTATAACTAATTTAAATTTTCCATCATATTCTTCAGTCATGTCTTGTTAATGCTAAGCGTATCTGTGCATTTCATCAACGCATTGGAACTTCTATAGGAAAGGAGACATTTCACTTTCCGTGATAGTGACAGTGTTAATGTTGTACAACTAAAAGAATTACTCGTTTTGGATATTAATGGCAAAAGCAAAAAGTTTTACTTTTATTTTCATAAATATAATTACATTTTAAAGTCCACGTTACTTCTGTATATGACATGAGGAATAATTATACATAAATTGCAACGGCTAATGCAATCAAGAGAAATGAAGCTAGACGAATCAAGAGTAAAATAACAACAGCACATATTGTTTCGGATTATAAGTACAAGTACTACTATGTTAAAATTCCTTTAATCTATTTATTAAGTTGAATTTTACTCACTGTAATAACTTTTACCATAAGTGTGTTTGAATGGGGTTCTTCCATTTTACTTTCACTGATATTTTACTCCTTTTTCTACCTTGAAATGCATCTAAATACTTAAATTTCGATGAACTAAAAACACCAAAAATTGATTTTATCTCGTCAACATTTATATTATGAAAATTCATTATTTTAATTATCATTTCCTTTCTCCCACTACAATTCATTTTTAAGAGACCTGAAAAATTTCAATACACAATTTCAATACAATGGAGGGGTAAAAACCAAGACAGTCCTTCAGCTTCAGCCACTGTTCCAATTTCGCCAATTTTTACTTTATTTGGATGAGAAGAAGTATGAAATTGTACCTTACAACTACCAAACAAAAAATAAAGAAAATCTTATTATCGACCAAACCCTTTTTATGGTAAAAGAGCATTTATAGAACAAAGACAACAACATTATTCCATGACATTACCAAAATTCTGTCCCAAATTTTCTTCAAATATGACACTTATCCTTTGTTTAATTTGAGAGATTTCGCATTCTATCAAAAATACTTAGTTTCTGATAACACTTTGAGAAGAACTTCCGAAATGTTTTCATAACTGGTTCCTTAAATTCTGCGAAATTCCGGCAGAAAGGAAAGGAGTTATCCCTCGAAGGTTTCGCCCTTTCTGTATTATCTGGATCTTACTAACTTGAATACACCTCAAAAATAAACATATAATTCACCTCCCGATTTTTCAAAAAGTTTTTCTACTCTTTGATTTAGTCAAAAAAGGAATCGCAATAAAAAAACAATTAAATGTAACAAAAGTAATAAAGTTTATTTTTCTCGAAATGGACCTTAATTTCTATGCATTATTAAGGCATTAAATCGTTTCTATAAATTGTAGAACCAACCAATGTTTTGAAAAATATCGTGCTTTTATTGAAAATAAAATATGATATTTAAAAAGTCGCAACTCAAAGCATTAAAATCATTTCAGATATATTTATCAAACCATAAGAAGGAACTTGCTCTTGGTAGAGACCGTATAAATATTTCAGAAGATCTCAAAAGTCTGTTTAAAACCCAGATGAGATTAACATAATACTTAAAATCACTAATAGAGTATTGATATAACTTTGAAGAACACAATTTCTAAAGAAATAACTTTAATGAAATTTTTTATTTTGGCAACAAGATTTTAAGCTGATTTAATATCGATTTTGCATTCCTGGTATATTCAAAAATTTAAAATTCCTTACGATATCTTTTGCAATTTTGTTCCTCTTTGGAACAGGAATTTCATTTTTATCAATAACTTACCAAGAGATACAATTTATAGTTTAAAGACTCGGTAAATATACAAAAATACCGTTTCTAGAAAATTAACTGAATGAAATAAACCACTCATAAAACAAGATTAATTGAAAATTAGATATTTTTAATGTTCTCCCAAAGTAACATCTTATTGATTAAAAGTGCATTTTTATCTGCTGAGTACTGCAAATGATAACTTCTATAAACTCGATTTTAATAGAGACTTAGCAAAAGGAAACACTTACGTTTTTATTTTTAAAAAATCTTTATTATTTCAATAAGTGAATCTAAATACATGTTTAATTCTAAGTGGGAGTAAAATATTCAATTCGCATATATAAAAATACAGGATGTTGATTAATTATTGTCGGGGCTTACGTACCTCATAACTTTCGAATAAAAAATATTACACAAAAACCTATTACGTATTCGTAAATTACAGCTCAAAGAATTTTATTAATGATATTACTCAGCAGTTTGCCCATGGCTGCCCTTCGTGGCTCGTAACACATCGAGAAGAAATTCGATTTCCCTCCAAGCGTTCTCCAACATTTGTGGGGTAACATTTTGGATCGCAGTAACGATTAAGCGCTTCAGTTCATCAAGGGAGTGCACAAGGGGTCTTGTACACAATGTTCTTGACAACCCCCCCCCCATAGAAAGAAGTCCAGCGGTGTTATATCCGATATCGGAGGCAATGGGATTGGTCCAACTCTTCCACACCATCTGTCGGAAAAATTCTCATCTAAAAAGTCACTTACAATCATACCCCAATGTGGGAAGTGCTCGGTCTTCCCCCTCTCTTTAGCTGTCGAACGCTACCAGTTTCCTCAAATTGTGTTAACCAGCGTCTGATAGAATTATCCGAAGGAGGATCTTTCTTGTACGAGGTCCTGAAGCGACATTGAGTAGTTATGACTGATTTAGTTTCAAAAAAACTACAATACATACATTGCTTTTTCTTGCACGGTCTCCATTTTTATTTGACGTCATAATTACCCAGAATGCAAATGCGCTAAGGTCCCATTGTTGCCACGTGAAATTCTTTGAATTGTAATTTTATCAATACGTAAACAGTTTTTGCTTAATATTTTTTTTATTCGAAAGTTATGAGGCACGGAAACCCCGACAATATGTAACGAACCCCCTGTATTTTGTTAGCGTGTTTTTCTTCTATGCAGCACTTATTCGTAGGTGAAATATATTTAATCATAGGAAGAATATATTCAAGAATAAGTTCAAATTTTAATCCGAACAATTTTATCGCTTGCCAAACAGAATTTTAATGATAAATCAATGATTTAATACATTTCTAATGTGGCAGCATTGATCCAAATTAGTTTACCTACGACGATACTATTCGGTTTCAACGTGTTAATGAACGCAATATTAATGACAATGTAGAAATTAAACTACTCGGCCCAAATCAAATTGAAGATAATACAAAATTAGCAGGTTTAAACTTGTTCACACTTGAAGACAAATATTCTTAAGTGTTCCAACAAAAAATAAAAATTGCAATACTCCGAATTCCTAGTTTTGCTGCACAGATTACAACAAAAGACATTCAGTGCAAATGTTAAAATTAATATATGGAAGATGCTTAGTTATACAATGAGCTACTTAACAGACAAGGAATTAATTCATCGCTATAAAAGGAAAATATTAACAAGCTTTTTTTTTTATTTTCCATTTTACAATTCTGTTTCAACTCTCGCCTAGAAAATTCTTATTTTACAAATAGATTTAAATATTGACCTTATGTAATATTGTGTACGTAGATAATCGATTTTTTAAGTTTATAGAGTAGAAATCAAATTTACTTTCTATTTTACAAAGTTTGGGCATTCCGATAATATGGGAAATATTCCGAAATTTAAAAAACTAGATAATCATTTCAAGTACTTTTTGTATTAAAAGACTGATTTTTATTTTTTTAATAGAATCATCTCGCCGTAGTAATTCGATTTTTATTTATGGAACAGGTGTTTAATTTGCAAGAATAAGGCGAATGTTTAAGGCCGATTTGAGTTTTAATTTTATCGTATTCCAAAATGTTCTAGTTCACGGTTTTTGATCAAAAATGTTTATTTGAAGCCAGTATTTACTTTCCAGCCAATACATTAGCCCTTTGAAGTCCGAAAAATAATTAGATGCAAAATTATTCACCTAATATAAAGATTAGTTTATTGCTATGAAAAATATACATAATTCTTTTAAGTCTGATTTTTTGAAAAATTAATCTACATCTCGTAACCATTATGTAGGCGTTTTTAACAATTAAATTTGAAGAATAAATAAAACATCAAAATGATGCACAGTCTTGAATGTCGCGTCACACTCGTCATCGGACCGCAAAATTAAAATTTCTTCAAAGAAATTTTAAAAAGTTAATACATAAATGCAATGAATCTTAAGTTTTAGATGTATCATACGTAGAATTCATGGTAACAATTAAGTCTTGAATGAATTAAAAATTTGCTCCAAGGAGAAAAAAATTTCCAGTTCATGCCGAGGCCTAAAGCTCCGCTAAAAATTAAACCCAATTTTTCCTAAAATTAGTATTCTAAATACTTCATATAGTACCTAAAGAAAAATGAATTGTCTTATTCTCAAATTATATTGGAATACAAGATTAAGAGTATCTGAATCGCATAATAATCCGATTTGTGAATGATAACATCCATAGAAATATTTTCAAAACTAAAACGATTATACATTCTCATGTTTACTACTCATTTCTTATTGTGAAAGTTATTTTCCCCAAGCGAGTAGCTGAAGCTTATACTAATTAAAACGAAACATGTTTGCCTTAGTTGCTTAGCATTTTTCGCTTTCATACTCTTGACTGGAATGTTTTCATAGATGGAATTAATACGCTATTAACATTAATGCTTTGCGCCTTTATTTTAAGCATTTTATATTGAAAGAACAATCCTAAATTATTGTAGTTGGTTCGACTTTCATTGGCCGTTGCCGATTCCTACAACGGCCAATTTTTGGGGATGACGACAGACTAGGCTTTGTTGGAACAAATATGGTGCATATCGAGAATATTCATTTAAAAATTTAAACATATCAATCATTTAAGCGGTTAAAATGCATGTTAGTTGGGCCAAACTTAACTATTTCCCCAAGTTATCTTTTCTTTTTGCTCTATCAAGATATTTATTTCACCAAAATGGTGTATACATTTAATCTCTCAGTTAAAGTTTGCTCTGTTTTCCAAGATTTTTCTGTACTTTTCCCAGATGAGCAATCAAACATGAAGAAAATCAATTGCCGAGAGCTGTTGTCTGCAAAGCAAACATCAAAAAAGTAACCAAATAGTAAAGAAAGAAATTTAAAAAATGTAACGATGCTGCCATTGACTTAAACTTTAAATTTTTAAATGATTTTTTTGGCGAAAAAATGCCAAATGTGACAACCTGTATTGTTTTCAAATAACCCTAAAAGCAAAAATTTATGCCACAAAAGAGATAAATAGCCTATTTCTTGTCTACGCATTTTGAGGCTTCAAAGGCCTCGAATAAAAGCAACAAGTGGTTCACACAAGATAATATATAGTATAAACTTGTTTCAAATAATCTAAAAAGCAAATTTAAAATCGGAAGTAATTTTTAAAATCTTTAATATACATTGAGACAATATACAGTGACGGGGACAGGTGACAATGTCCATATATCATCGCATCTTAGTTAATGAACACACAACAAATTTAAGTCGTTATAAATTAAAGCCTTAATATTACGGATTTTTCAAATCCGAAAATTACTTATTGCAATGCTTAAATTATTCAAAACCGAAATTTTAGTTTCTCGTCACCAAACGACTTTTCTATTCAAAGTTTAAAAACTAAGCATTTCAACTAACATTCTTAGAAGACACATTAACAGAAATATTATTTAAAACTAAAACAGTGATAAGCAGAAAAACTTGACACCCTGAGACAAATTTAAATAAAAAGCAGAATTTATTTATAACGATGCATTTTTGGAATAACAGAAAACTTAATATTAATACAAAATTGCAAAGTTACAGAAACATAACAATACTGGAATTTAAATCAAATGCATATAATTGTATTAGCATAAATATATTAAAATATTTACAATTATACATCAGATAAACAAATACAAAACTTATTTTTCTATTGCTAAATAGATAAAGCAAGATCGATTAAGTACAAAGAGAAAATAAGCTTTACTTAAAGATACTAGACCTTTAGGATATATATTTATAACAATCACTACATATTTAACATTTATTTTCAATTGACTGAGGTTGGTTTACATTGACTGGCATATTTCACGTCAAATGAGTCAAAAACTGACAATATATTAAAAACTTCAAAACTGTTAAGGCTGGGTGATATAACAAACATATGTGAAACTTTTCCTGTATTTTTTATCTTCACATTAGTAGGCGAGATTTCTGCATGGTTCTCAGTTTCGAAGCCACATTATAACCTAACAAGCAATAGCCGATTTAAAGGGAGGGTCATGGAGTTCTTAAACTCAAGGATCTAAACCTCCGGACATAACAGATGAATAGATTAATGGCATCGCAATGAGATTACTTTGCAAAGGGTATTGAGTGAGATCCTTTGTATGCTTAGAGAATTGAAAGAATTTCGACCAAGATTGGTTGGTTGGTTTGAAGTTTTATGGCACAAGAACCTATAGGAAGGTTATATTGCGCCAAATTTGTTTCTAATTCAAAGACCAACAAAAACTTTCCATAAAAGTGACACAAAAACAACTATCGATAAAATGAAAAAAAAAAAAAAAAGTCATAACGAAACCATAATTATGTGTTCAAATTAAGGAATAGAAAGCTGTAGACTTTAAAAAGATAAAAAGGTTCTCATGCGGATCTGTCAAGCAACTATGGTAAAGTCACTGCAGTTGTTTTGAAGTAAAACAAATGCTTAGCATTAAAATATGAGCACTCCAAAAGGACACGATACATTGTTACCCCACAGTCTCAATGAGGACATATTGCCAATTGATCCCTTAATAACAACTGTCTATGTGTGAATATAGTGTGTTCGACTCTCAGACGAGTTAAAATTGTGTCATGTTTTCGATAATTTAAAGATCAGTTTTCTACAATAAGCTTGTAAGAATGAAGTTTGTTTAGAGCTTCCAAATCCCATTGTGCTTGCCAGTTAATGTAAAGATATCCATACCTGCTTCAAATCGCATGCAGGTATGGGTATTTCTAAGAAACGAGTACCGGTTTTGGCACTTATCAGCCTGCACATTACCACATATTCCCACATGGGAAGGTATTCAGCAGAATAAAACTGTAAAGCCTCTAGAGATAGTCTTATAAAATAAGTCTAAAGTTATTATTTTGGGACGAGTATGGTTGTGAAGTTATTTCAAAGACTGTGAAACACTTAAAGAATCAATATAAATGATATAGTTTCCACTACATCTATTTAAAATTTCTAATTAAGCATGCAAAACTGCATTAATCTCAGCAGTAAAGAAGGAACGTGACGAAAGTTGAAAGTTCGACCAAAAAAGATTTCAACATGAACATAATTGGAAAAACGTTCATTAATCTTTTGTCGTCACGTAACAAAAACAGAAAAGGTCACAGAAAACGTAACCATTGTTGATACCAAAAGGTAACGTCAATTCATACAATCTTCCTGAATTTATACAAATAGTTTGAAATAAAGGCTGTATGAAAGATAAAAATTATCTTCTGAATTAGAAAGAAAATTCAAATTGGAATTGTTTGAAAGTACGTTTTATTTAGCCATGACACGATTACAATTTGCAAACTGATTGAAAAATTTATTAAAAAACTGCACGGAATTAAAAATCTTCAGAAATTTCAAATCTCCATTCTGAATGATTTCAAGAGCTGATAATAAAGATGTATGAAACAGCTTGTGATAAAAAGGTATCTGCAATATTTGGAACTAATAGATTGTGCAAGTTTCAATATTTCAGGGAATTATTTTATGGCACACAAATTCAGGCTGATCATGTTTAATGATAGGTCTGCTTGAACAGTTTATGAAAAGATATCACAAGAACTGAAGAAACAGATTTTGATAGACTGAATGGGTAGGATTTCAACTAGAATATTCCTATCAGAATTCCATTGGAAAATTTCTGCATAATATTAACAGAAATAGGATGCAATAAGAATGGAACATAGGATTCAAGAAATATGGACTGGAAATAACGACCTGTTGATATCCCTGTCAGAAGTATTTGTTGATGTATCAGTTACCTTTCTCTGATAAAAATAAGTTAAGTTGCACTAAAAGCTCCACTATTCTGCATAGTTAAATACCGTTGTTTCTTATGGCACTTGTGATGAACTAGCTCGCTGAGGTAGTCAGCGATTCAAGCCTAATCAGCGTCTCTTGTTACGTAGTAGCACCAACTAGGGCCAAGAGTACAAATCTTACTACTCACTTATCACATTCACTTGCACAGCCCCTTTTTACAGAAGGGCACATTCACACAACTCAGATAGAACACAGAAGAACAACCATGCCTGAATCGGAACTCGAACCCGGTACGAGCAAATCATGGGAAAGACGGCTACCTCTGTGCCCGGAGGCTTGCCTATTAAAAATGTTATTTCACACATATGCATCAATCCAAATAAGTTTCTGAATTTATCTTGCACAATCAGAAAATTTAATTCAGTAGAGAATCGAGTTTTAAACAGGCTTTGAGAGCTACATAAGATATACAGATGATTGGATAAAACTTTCTCAAAGCGCCCTGTTCGATGCAATGCCACTTGTTGCGGCGAATAAGAAAAGTTCGACAAACGATCATGTGAATTAGCTTTGCATTCAATTTCTTCAAACGAAAAGCAATTCTTTCATGAAATCTGCACGCAGTCAATTAAGTTTGAAGATTTAAAAGCCCCCTTCCCGAAAGGAGCAGCAGAGGCTCGGAAAAATAGTGAAATGAGAATTGCGAGTTGGTAGTAAAATATAAGCTATTGTCCAGGTCCATCGAGTATATTTTTTTCTTTTATATTCTACTATGGAAACACACATTACTTGAAGACAGATTTTTGTTGAGACTAACCGATTGTAAAGGGTCACTTATTTATTATAGCATTGCTTTATCAGTACAAATAGATATAGGAGGGTTAATTTAGTTACATTAAAGTTCCGTAGGCTAGCAACAGCAGGACTATTTTGGGAGTGACCTCGTAATTTTGAATCGCGGTCAGATGAGGTAACACCCAAGCTAGCACTCCCATCTCCACACCACACCACACCATTGGGAGGGCGTTTGGCCATGACATGTTTATCGTGCAACTGACCCTATTACACGACGTTCTTCGCTGGAATCCAGTCTCGAACATTAAGCAATATGGCTCACTTGCCAAGATCTTGCCATCAGGCCTCCGCGTCCCAGATAACAGAGGAAAACAAAGTTAAAGCAACTTTGGGCTTTCTCTAAAACAAGTCCTCTGTGATCGGCTGTTGTGGTAAGATGCAAAGTTTTCTCGTAAATACCTTGCTTCATTCCAGGTATTAAAACCAAATAAAAATGCCGATGTTAAATATTTCAGTTTAGTTGGATATTTGAATTGATACCAACCAATTAACATGAAAATATATTCAGAAAACTTAAGTGTAGTAACGTTGTATTTGTTGCGATACTATTAAGAACAAACAATGGGACATCTATTAGTTAATGTTAAATAGAAAATAGTTCATTATTTCAAAAAATTCAAGTAAAATCATGATATATGGTCTTGAAATTTTATTTTGGAGTATACGACTTATCGAGTTGTTTCTGGGGCAGTATCTCCTTTAAATTCAAAATTGCCACTAAAACTCAGATTAAGGTACCATGACTATATTCACTTTTTTAAAAGTGGAAGAGGTATATCCAATATCTGATGAATTTGAGGCGTCATTAAAAATATTACTAAATATTCTGCTAGTGTCTAACTAATCAAGACAATTCTTTGGGATGGAATTGTGAGAGTCAACCTCATCCAAGACATTCTTCCGACTAATTTCATGATCTTTCAGAATTCTAAGAACGGATATAGCTGACTTTCCAAGCAATTTTGATCCATTATTGAATACCGAAACAAATTCGATTTGAGTATGGCCTGGACAAGAAAATGGCTTACAATGCTGAAAATGCAGCAGAAAGAATTGGAGACAATAACCGCCCAAGTGTCACCTGCCTCCAACCACCGTTAATCCGAAACGAAGATTCACTCGATTATCAATGAGAATCAAATGCACGTATCGAAGGAGGAACCGGAATCCAAAAACTGTAGGAAACAAATTAATTGTTACACTGACTAAAAATTAGATTTTCTGAGAAGTTTGACTGAAAAAAATGAAGTTACTCCTTCAGCGATACTGCAGCTGAAGCAGAAAGCACATCGTTATGCCCTCCAAACGTTTGCCGATTGTCAGCTTGCAAGTTCAAGCATTTTGAGAAATACAAAATCAAAGAATGAAAGTTATTCTTAATAATTCACTAATAGAATACAAAGTATGTTTATTCAAGAAATAGCAATATCAAGTACGATTCAATTTTACACCAACCAATCATTTTAAAGTAGCTGTTAAAGAAGTTTTGATCGTTCTGTATTTTTGTTAAGCAACGCTTGCATCCAAATCAACATGGTACGTTCAAATCAAAGCAAAGTTGTGCATTACTGCAATTGATTTGTTAAACAGAATACAAGACAAGTATCCGAAAGATTGCCGAAGCACAAAATATTCACGGTTGAAAATAATTTGCAGCTTGGAATCTGTCAGGTTGCAACGTTGTTTTCTAGAATATTACTAAATCACAACATTTAGTTCGTTTATAAAAATATAGCAATCTGGAAAAATAGAATGCAACAAGTCTGAAAATGATGGTATCTTTATAAAAAGGTCAAAGCTCTTCTGCAATCATCAGAGCATAGACAGGAGAAAATTCAATGCGAACAATTGATTTAAAATTGCAATATAACTTAAACAAGAATTCTAAAGAGAGGAGGTGACGTTTAAAGCAGTTTCACAAATTTTGACTGAAAACATCCATTCGTATGTCACAAAATTCGAAGTATGCAAAACTATTTGGAAAATCGGTATTTTCACAATGCATAGATAGTTCTGAATCTTAAATGTAATATATTCATAGACGTATTTGCAGTTCTAACAAAGAGTTTTTGCAATTATGGGAAAGTATCAACTTCAAAGCGTTATATTCATACGTTCTCATTTGCTTACCGATGCTTTATCACTCAAGATAAATTGTTTTTGTTCAAAATTCTATTCATTAGCTTCAAATATGTTCACCTTATCTCCATCATGGTCCGACTCCGTCAGACCAGATCAAATAAACCGTTGACTCTGAGATGGTCGGTGACCGTCCAAGGAGATGTATAAATATCCCCTACACTGAGGTCAAGGCAGTCAAGGATGTGAGAGGGAGTGGCTTGGAAGAGTTGGCATTTAGGACAAAGGGGAAAGGATTTCTTTCGCCCAGAGAATTTAAGACATTTTTAGGGTCCGCTGGCAAGTCGCGAAATGCAAGTAGGGATGACCTATCTCCTGAGATGGAAAGAAAGAAACCTGTGTTAGGCCCCCTGTACCAGTTGTTCGAAGGAGGAACCAGCCAGTCTTCTCTGATGGCTGATTTTTTGAAAAAAAGCTCCAAATAGGTCAGTTTGGTAGAAGTGGGGGTATTTTGAAAGCAACCCAATTTGGCCAATTTATCTGCCATTTCGTTGCCACGGATGTCTACATGTGATGGCAACCAGTGAATACGTAAAAATGAGCCAAATATTTTCATTGCACTTTCAAACAAATACACACATACTTCAACTTCACTATATGCTCATTTTCCTTATAACGTCCTATATAGTTTGATAGAAGATGCCAACTTATTAGATTTACGTATAGTAGAGCCCATTAAATTAGAAGTTTATACAAGCGGCACCAAACAGCTAGAGTTGAGAGAATTGGAAAAATTTCTCTCCCCCCCCAAAATGTATCTGCAACAATCGGTTTACCATAGCATTCAAAATGTCAAGAAGTTGCTTCAAAATTGGAAATATATTTCAGAAACCTGAAGATAAAAGGCGAAAATTAGAAATTCTATACGAATCTCGCCCATTCTTTTTGGAACGATTTAGTTTTAGGCCATAGGATAACTACAGAATCACGATTCGTTTAAATAAGGACTTATGAACAGTCAAATAGCAACACATTTTTAAACTAAGAAAAAGTAAAGTCTATCAGAAAATTTCAAGAGAAAATTGTCTTACCTGATGCTTCTGCTTAACCATTCATTTAGCGCTTAATATTTTTGTAATCAAGATATGCAAAGAAAATTCAGGTGCAGTATTTGTGGTTTAAGTAAATGTCGTCTGTGGTTTCAAATAAATCTAAATGCAATCGCGCCATTCTAATGCTGTTACGTGGTTCAAATTATCTAGGATCTAAAATTTAGAACCTATTTCTAGTTCAAGAATCAGAGATTTTATAAAACACAGAAAACATTTATTGACGAACTCGAATGACCAACACGAACACAAAGAAACACCGTTCTACGTTACTTCTCTAAGAAACATCACACATTCTAAGTGGATAAGTATATAAAAAAGAAGCACATGAAAGCTTTTGAGAATCTGCGCATGCGCCTGTAATTGCAGCTGGAAGGGGAGAAAAGGCCTCTCTAAGACGGAACAGTTTGCTTTACTATTCGATGTAAAAGCAATAGACCTCATCCAGCCATCTGAAATCTTAACTGAAATTACAACCAATAAAGCCCGTGGATACGATAATATCACTAATAAAATTGTGGAAAAACTCCCACTAAATGTCATTTTAATCTACACCTATTTAATCCAAAAAATCTTGGAAGTTGGAACGATGGAAGACGGCGACGGTGGTCCCGATTTACAAGCCAGGAAAGGACCCCACGAATCCTTCTAGCTACAGACCCATATCTCGCCTATCTACATTAAGCAAAATTGCCGAGAGTGTCATACTTAAAAGACTTAATGAACATTTAATTAAAAACAACACTGTGTCCAGAGCAATTTGGGTTCAGGTTGAACCCTTCTACGACACATCAACTCGCCAGAGTATCCGAATACATCACTGAAGGATTCGTAAATAAACAAAAAACAGGAGCCGTCTTCTTAGACATTCAAAAGGCGTTCGATCGAGTCTGGATAAATGGTCTAATTTACAAGTTGATTAATTATCAGATTCCAGGCTATCTGATAAAAATCCTCGAGTCCTATCTAACCGGTCGAGCATTCCGAGTTAGGGTCAAACAAGAGCTATCTGATATAAAAATTTTAACGCAGGAGTACCACAAGGATCCAAGTTAGGACCAGTATTCTTCTCGCTCTACATTAACGACATACCCAAGCAGTTTAACACTATGTTATGCTTGTGTGCAGATGACACAGCTATACTGGCCAGAAATAAAAATCCTAAATTCATACACATCGCGCTAAATAGACATAAACAAATTGGAGGATTGGTTTCAGAAATGGAAAATAGAAATCAATGCCTCCAAAACCGAGGTGGTAATGTTTCACAAAGCAGCCAGACTTCCCAAAACTCGCCATAAAAAATAGCCTCATCCCGTGGTCTCAGGAAGCAAAATATCTAGGTGTAATTTTTGACAGGAAATTAAATTGGAGTAAGCACTTTTTATATGTTAGGCACAAGTTCCGAGCCCAGTCGCGTAAATTTTACCCCTTAATAGGCCAGAGCTCAAAAATTCATAGGGACATGAAAATGCTTATTTATACAGCCTATTTGCGTCCAGTAATAACTTATGCATGCCCAGTTTGGGGTCATGCCGTAAAATATAACCTCAATATAATGCAACAATTATATGTTCAAGTAGTTAGACAAATTTGTTACGCTAGGCGATTCATAAGCACGATGGTCATTTGTAATGATTTGCAATATCCTACTTTTAAAACCTACATTAAAAAACTCTCCACCAATTTCTACAATAATATGGATAACCACAATAATGAAACAATAACCCAAATTAATAAATAATCCCACAACATTAAAAATTAAAAGACTCCGAAATGTACTCGTAATTGGATGAAAATTTACTTGATTCACCAGCTCATGAGTGCTCATGATTCACCCACAAAACCACTCAAATAGAAGCTCACTGATTCACACACTACGAACAATAGGTAAAAATGCAAAAATCTTGGAACCCAGCTCTCTAGGACTTTACACAGCACTATTCAGACTCCTCCACTGACTGATGAATGGATCGCCATTGGTCGACGCCACCCACACCCCAGCCGATGGAATTTGCAAGACGACGACTCATCAGAACAACTCAGAGCTCCTACAGACAAGGGTAACTCCACTTCCAGGGATGTTATGCACCAGGAGAATGGGGATAGCCTTGCTTCGCAAGGCGGGTGCCGCGGTCAAATCTTCTTCCTCTATGCGGAACAGTTTGCTTTATAGAAGTCATTCAAAATCCCAGCTGTCCGACAGCACGTTCAAAACTTGTCTTAAATTGCCAAAAGCATTAAAATTATTCAAACTCTTATCAGAACTCCTGACGTATTAAAGAATGTAGAGACCAAAGACGAGGTGAACTAGATTTCAAGCAATGAAAATACGCTTTTGTTAGATATGAAAAAAGGATAGACTTAGTTTGAATGTACAAATTGCGAACTGGATTTCAACTAAAAAGTTTTTCTTTTATCAACTTCAACAATTTATTCATGTTGTAGACACTATAAATTTATAATCCCATAGAGCTTTCCGATTATCGAGGTTTTCAAAAGGGTCATCAAGTTTCAAACAAAAGTTTTCAGCAACTGTCCCCGGTTGTTTTGCTGTTTTAAACATTTGTCAACAGAAACTATAATTCACTAGAAATGCAGTGGAGCAAAAGTCTTTCTAAACCAGATATTTAAAAACTTTAAAAAAGCAGCGCTATTTAAAAAAAAATTTCAGGAAATGAAAGCGGCTGGAGAATTACAGTGTTAAAAGGGAGGAAGAAGACGTTTCTACATACCTTAATGTAAAACTTAAAGCATTTCACAAGAAATGACGTCAACAAACATCTGCTGATCAGCAGAAGACGAACGACAGTTGGTGAAGGCAAGTCGAGAATATCTTTTTAAACACAAGATTTATTTCACGGCCTTGAAAATCAAATGCTAATAATCGTTCATTACAATGATAATTAAATTGTACGTTAACAACTTTTATTTTGAATTTCTGCGCTTTAAGAATTTGATAGACAGCAACAGATATGATTTTTTTCTCGTTTTGTTATTTCCTTACTAGTTTTAGAAAAACCATTAAAAATTAGAACCAATTTGCCATTAAAAATTGATAGAAAAATCGTCTTACAGACTACTGCAAACGACTTAAATGTAACTATACACAATTCAAAACGTAATTTATCTTATTCTCCCCAACATAATCGAATGAATGTATGCTTTTCCATCATGACGAATTCTTGCTTAGTTATCAATATATTTTATGTTTAGTTATAAACCCTTATATAAGTTGATGTTAAATTTCATTATCGGATGCATAGATAATTTAAGTATTTGTATTTAATCAGGCAAAAATCAACTAAACATTACGTATTTTATTTTCATTTAAAGTGTGTGTGTGTGTGTGTGTGTGTGTAGGCCAGACCCTTTCACCTAAAGCAACCAAATTTTGGGGGACATTAAAATTTTTGAAATACCACTCTCAAAAGTATAAAACAGCTCCGAGATTAATTGAAAATTAAGCCAAATTGACGTTTTCCCTCTATAACTTCCCGAAATATTGCAATTCAAATATATTTTTTTACATTAATTAAGGAATACAAATTTCAATATATACTAATTTAATAGTCGAGAAAGTTTTTCTAGATTTTAGAAATTTTTTAATATTTAACATTTTATTTAAACCATTTTCTTTGTATAAAATACTACTTCATAGCGAAATTTTCTTCAATTGTTGATAGCTAAAGATGGATTACTTAATCTCTAGTTTACAAAAAGTAAAATATTGCGAAATTTATAACAAATGAACCGAATAATTGCTATTTTAATAGCACTGATGTTAGGAGACAGTTTGTTTAAAAAGTTAATATGCACGATTATCCGAAATGCCGATCGACTAACATTAAACAAAATGCAAACTACCACTGAATCTATATAATGGGTATATTTTAATTTCTCTACTCTGCTTTTCAACTATGATGATCTTTAAAAAATGGAAAACGAGATTAAATTAACATTTATAAGAAATTTTAATTGTTTGAAGAATTATATTAACTATCTTTATATCGATGAAGACGTGATTAGTGGCCTTTTCGATTTTCTAGTATTGATTATTATAATATGTGCATACAGCCTGCAATCCTAACAAATGCTTAAAATCTCCGTCGTAAAAAGCGTATATTGCAATTTTTAAAACGTTTTAATTATTTAAAGCTTCAAACATATTTGGAAAAAAGAATTTTATATAGAATCAAACATTATCGAAAAAGTTCTTTAAAAACCACTTTGCCGAAAAAGCTTAGACAAGATGATCAGATACGCTATAATTGAATCAGAATTATTATAATGGGGTCATTTACATAAAATCAAAACATTTTACATTTAATGTTGCTAATAATATTTAACTTTTGCACAGTTTGTTACCATTTGAAACTCTTTTCTAAATTCGGACAGCAAATTTTAATAAGACAATTCAAAGCCAAAATATTTGCGAATTAACGCCTTAAAAATCAGCTTAATACTGGTTTTATGTTGGGGACCTTACCGCGCGTTTTAGAGTTTTATATTATACGCTATAATTTTACTAACACAGATGCTCAAATGATTCCATTAAGAATTATATGATTAGAAATTTAAACTTTTATCCGTTTCTTTTATTAATTTGAAAGACGATAATTACATAGAATTGAACTCCAACTTATTTCCTACTCGGTCATGTACTTTTTACAATGGCTATAAACAAACCAAACCCCACTTGTATTGATTTCTGAACATTATACCGCCCATCGCTCCTTGAACGATAGAATCTCCCATCTCACTTCAAGGCACACAACAGCATCCAATGAAAGATCGCTGCCAAGCTGAACAAGATCCTCCATGGGGTTTAATATTGCACTAGTATTCTAAAAACCCTATCTACTGGAGATAAGACACGACCTGACACTGGTACCTTTAATGATTATACAGTTTCTACATCGTATTCCATATTCTCCCCCATTGGCTAGGCATTTTCTGCCACGAGCCTATCAATTTTTTTAAATAATCATGATCTTCCAAAGTTCTAAAAAATTTCAGAAGCCTGCCAATGAACTCGCTAGCAAAGTTGATCGCCAAGCTTCGAAATAAAAGGGTTATTTATTAAAAAACTAGGGGGGGCAAGGACTTCACACTCACTCTAAGGAGGGGGCAAGGACTTCACACTCACTCTAAGGTGGGTCAGAACTTCAATTTTTCAGCCTAACTATAAAGGACCTAGCAATGAAATTAAGATTGACGATTGGATAATATTTAAAATCTTAATTCTAACTAACCCAACTTACCGTACAGTACCCAATTTGGCCAAGATATATAGAAAAAACTTGTAGCACGATTAACCTACCACCGAGTCTAACACGTCTGAGATGTCTATCTTCAAAGGATACAGTTCTTCGAATACTAGTAGTGCAGTTATTAAGCACCTTAAAAAGAACTTGTTGAGCTTGGCACCATCTTGGCATTGATCATTGTTGCATGTCTTGATAGCGAGATGGGGGACGCTACCTTTCCTGGAGCAATTAGCGATACATGCTCGGATAACAATGCAAGTAGGGTTTTGACTTGTATTGTGTACAATGCCTTCAGAGAAAGCCAAGCAGAAAAATCAGCCGAAATTCAATTTTTCTAATTCCCCACAAAAAAAATAACGCAACGATGAAAACAATGGATAGAAATATTAAATTATTTAACTTTAGAATGCATTCATTTAAATATCAATATTATTAATAAATATTAAGACTAAATTTATGATTTGCTTATGGACCATTCTTTGTCAAATATTTTTGATATAAAGAGATGTTTTAATTCTTAGAAGCTATTACGAGTGTCTTGCGTGAAGGGGGCACAAATAATATTTTAATAACAAATCATTTCCCAACTCTCCTAGATTTTTTCGAGAGTCAACTTGTCCATTAGATTTAGCTGATGAAACAGGCTGTATTTTGGGGGTTGTTACGTAATCCGATTAAGGAAAAAATTGAATTTTTTCGGTTTGGCTTATTTGAACCTAATGAATTAATGTTAAATCGTCTAAAACTTGTCTCAAATATGTTCTAGGGGCATTTAGACTTTCTGGTAATGCGTAACTTTGTTTTATCGCTTATTTTTTCCGTTTACCTTCTTAAGATATGTTTCTTTAAAGTAAAAATTATTAAATTGACTATTTTACAATTGATTAAATCTACAATAAGGAATTTGTGATCTGAATTCGGTGAGTATGTCAGGTGGGTTAAGTAATTTGGACCTTTCAGTGTGGTTTTGGTAGGGTCTGGCCTTGCAGCGAATAAACCCTTTCCAAATTTTGGTGAACTCGTGAGTGCGTACTAAAACGTTATATTAACATATTAATCTTATCTATTTTAAAACCGGTCAACTGCGCAGTTTTGAAATCTAGAGTTGGCCTTTCGAGGGGACAGCTAAATCATGTCGCGTTGGTTGTCATGGCTGAGCAATTTATCACATAACGAATGATTGTTTAGCCCGAATGCTTCATAAGGACACTTATTTTTTTTCAAAACTTACTATTTTAAAGTCAGTTCGTTAATTTTATTTTGTAATAAATTTAAACTAAAATTACTCTAGATTGCAGCAATCTATTCCAAAAAAAATTGAAATGTACTTTATTGGTTTTATCTCAAGTGTGTTGAAACATTCACAAATTTTTCATTAAAAAGTGCTTTATCCCAACGAACAATCACGAGACCGAGGAGAATCCGTTCTACGCCATTTCCCATTAATACCACAAATCCCATCAATATTTCTTAAACTGCATTCGACGGTATCAATTATTCAACGATTCCAACATTAACACCTCTAACTTCCTATAGTGCACTTTTTCATAAGTTACACAGTTTGTTAATTTATTTCCATCTTTGTAGATCCTGGGATGCAAGAAACTTTTACTTGGCGTTTTAATACACTTCATAAAACAATAGTTCCGACATAAAAAGTCAAGCTTTTAGATAAAAATTTCAATCCTTTTTATTTTCTTGACAGTTTCCAATCTTATTCTTAGCTTAACCCCTTTGGGACAAAAGATTATTGTTACATAATATCCATATCCGATTCAATATCGAAGCGTTAAAAAAAGTAAAGAAACACGTTAACAGAAGAAAGTATGCCGTAAGTTATTATACTTAATTGGAAACACTTTAAGGCTGTTAAAAAAAATCCTTTCCGATTTTTAGTTACATTCTTCAGTGGTAATAGTAAATGGATATCAAGTGCAGATCGTTTTATTTTACCGTTCCTTGAAAAAGCCAAGCAACTGGGTGTAAAACTCAGATTAATCTTATAAACGTTTCTCCTCGTGTTAGGTTTGAAGCAAGGCTTGGCTTTTATACTAAAGAGCCTTGGAGAAATAATTCAAAAGCTTTGTTTAATTTGTGTTAATTCCAAGATAAAAATAAAGAAATATTGGATTTCCAGAAGAGTGAACTAGATCCCCAAAAAAAGCCTTGCATACGAAGCCTGCAACAGACAATTCGAAAAGAAACGATTGGGAAAGCAAAGAATTCTAGTGAAAATTAAGGATATGAAAAGTCAAAAAGCAGATAGCGTTTATTCATGTTGAGATAATGATCAAGTTGATTAGACGACAGCCTAAATTTAACTGAATGCTTTTGGCTATAGGCAAAGAGAAAAAAATTTTGAGGTTAAAGCTCAAATGCCCGTAGAAGCAAAGCATGGAGTAACCCCAGAAGAAATCAACTTATTTTTTTTTTAATTTGGACGCTACATCCGCCCAAGATAATATTTACAATGAACATTATAAGCCTATCGAAAAAAATCGATGATTGTCAAGCTGAAATAAATGATTGGAA
Organism: Argiope argentata; assembly: GCA_026289955.1. Classification (NCBI taxonomy): domain Eukaryota; kingdom Metazoa; phylum Arthropoda; class Arachnida; order Araneae; family Araneidae; genus Argiope; species Argiope argentata. The sequence continues at coordinate 479,984 of JAOUZG010012033.1, read as the reverse complement.
GAAAGATATTGCCAATAAGTTACTCATTAAAAATCCATCCCTAAAGCGTGTAGTCAGCCCAACACTCTCCTAAAGATCTTTGAATTCAGACTGAGTATGGGGCATTTTGATGTTTAATCTCGGTTAAGAACTCTCAAAA